>PVJD01004921.1:0-16957 GCA_004026545.1 Mormoops blainvillei
CCCCCGAAACTGATGATGGATGCTGATCAGCAGACCCATGTGAAACACTTGCAGGTGAAGCCCGCTCAGCTGACCCCCAGGCACTCACAGGCATTCTGCCTCTCCGCCTACTGGTGAGAAATGGGGAATGAACAGTGAGCAGATATGTTTCAGAACTTTGCCAGCTTAGGAAAATGTTTTCCTAACCCAGCTTATTTCTTTTTCTCATCAAAACCTTCCCCTTCGTATGTGTGGCGCTTTGCTGTTATCCTATGTTCCCCTTGATTCTCCCAGGGAGGGAGGCCAGATGTGCATTTTATCCTCATTCAGTGGGGGTGGTTGATACACTGAGTTGTGTGAATGACACAACCTGGTGGCCAAACTGGGACCAGGCAACTGTGTTAAAGAAAAATGTGAAGAATATCGCACCTGAAATGACAAATCTGCTTTGGGTCCTGTCCACCCTCCTTTCCGGCTAAATGACCCCCACCAGGTTCTTTAACCTCTTTGAGCCCCAGGAACCTCATCAGTAGAGTAGGGATAAAGATGCTAACCCTGTCTCTTTCACAGGGGCTGTGAGGATTAAATAATACCAGCTAATTTCCGTAATTGAACTCTGAGAGGATTTCCATGCTGCCTCCTGGAAACTGGTCCTGAGATCCTTGTCACCATAGCACAGAGATTCATAACCCCTCGATATGACCAGCAATGCCCACAGGGTCCCCATGGGTTCTGAGACAGTCAGGGAATAGCTGTTTTCTGCTCTTTCATTGACTCATCAAAAATAAAATAAAATCAGTTGAATTTTTGGATGCTTATTATGCAATACGTATCTGAGACTCACAGTCTCCGACAGTATCCAGTTTGGACTCAAGGATGTTTTGGTGGTCCAGAAATGCCCTTGGAGTTGAGAATGAGAAGGAGAAAGGGGAAAAGACATAGAGGCACACGGAGAGCAGTGGCAAAGAGGGGAGGGTGGGGGGCGTGTCCATCAGGGGCGTACAGTGGCTGAGCAGGGACATTCAGGACAGAAGTGTTAGCCTCTGTAAAGAAACAAATTGATGGCAGGATTACCTGTGTCCTAGCAAACCCAGTGATTTCTCTAGAATTGGGGAAGGGCTTTACAGTCCATTTGTTCCCCTACTCTTCTGGGTCACTCCTCTTTCTTTTTCCCATGATTCCTGGCTCACCCCACTCAGCAGCTGGCCCTAGGGACCTGGCAGTGTTCTCGAGTGAACCCCATTTTACACAATGCACGTGGCCTCGGTTCCTGTCAGACCGATGTCCTTGCTGACCCAGGGCACTCTGTGCACGTGTCCATCTCCACCCCTCAGCTCACTCTGTGTCACCGCCTCCCCTGCAGAAGATGTCCCGATTGGTCCCATCCAGCCAGAAAGTTTACCTCTTAGGACGTCAGACCAGCTCCCTCTGAGCTCCTCACCCCGGTCTCCAGGGCACTTCAGGTCAGAAGCACTTGCCTGGCAACCTGCGCACGCTGCTTCTCTGTTTGTTGTCACTGCCTCCCAAGGTTGGGAGTCCTTGAAGAAAGGAGCCAAGTTTGCCCCACGAAGCCCTGTGCCTGCTAGTGAATGATTTCTGTTGTGTGAATGAATCACAGAATTTATATAAAGATAGAATATTAAAAGGGAACGCTGTTTAAGGTGTGCTGAAGCTCTGCACTGTGAAGCAACACAATGAAGACCTCTTAGACAAAGTGAATAATAACCACTTATGTTAATGGCATTTTACATTTTTGGCTATCTTTGAGAGACCATCGCCCACTCTCAGTTTCTCGCTCAAAGCCTAAGAGTTAGTGATGGTTTTTACCACATGTACATTCTGTCAGTCACTGATTCACTCATTCATTGAATCATCAAATATTTGTTAAGTGACTACTAGAGTCTCATCGTCACAAGAGCACACACAGCTCTTGACTTTCTCTGAAAATTCCAATTGCATTTTTTGTCCACCACACTCACTTTGGCACTCGACCACGCAGCCTCCTCTGTTACTTCAGTCCAAATGCTGCCCCACTTCTCCGTGACAGAGCAAGCCCGGCCGCAGTGGGAAAGAAGGCTGAGCAGAGAAGTGCGCTCAGGGAGGACAGCTCCAGGGGAAGGCTCCTGAGAGGCGGGCTGTGGGCTGGGCTGGCCACTCGTTGGCATATGATGTTGGACAAGTTTACATGGACTCTTCACTCCTTTAGTCTGACTCACGTGAAAGGGAAAGAATTTGGATTACTATGAAATTCTGTGATTCTACTTAATGGCGGCCCAACACCCTTCCAGAGCAACCCCTCCGAGGGTTAGTGCACTCTGCTAAGTGTTTGCTCTGGGGAACTCGGTTACAGAAGAGGAAATAGGACCAGGAGACGCTCTCCAGTAAGAACCGAGAGCCAGGCGTGGAGCACAGGGAAGGAAGGGGCGGGATGGCGGGCTAAGTGTACAGAATAATGTGGAGGAAAGAAGAAGATTGCTTCTCTGCTTCTTTTTTGAAAACTGGTCCTCTTCGGTGAAATAGTTGAGACAAGGGAGATGAAGCAGATGAAGACAGCTTCTGGAAAACCTGGAATACATTCTCTTTCTGGGCTTCCCTACTGCTTCCTGTGCCCGGTAGGCCCCTGGAATCTCTGCTGTAGTTAGGAAGCCGCATCTAGGAAGCTGGGTATTATTTTTCGTGTGTATAGATTTCACTGGGCACAAAGACTGGGGTCATGCCAGTCTTCTCGGTCCCTACAGCAGAAGCGGCCCGGCCCTGGCCTGTGTTCAGGAACTACTAGTCAGTTGGTATGTATGCATTCTGAGGTCAAAGGGAGTGACGCACAGTTTGTCCAATGCCAGAGAGAGGCCTCTGTGCTTTGGGCTGAGATGGAATCAGGTTAGCTGGGCTTTGACCTGAGGCCTTGTGAAAACTCAGCTGGAGGTCTGACTCAAGAGTATACTGGTTGCGTATCGAGGAAGAGGGACATTCTGCAAGCTACCAAGGTGCTGCAATTGCTTTTACCTTAGGACTTGGGATAGGGGGAAAAAAAGACACGTGACACTAGTAGCCTAACTGCGTGAAATGCAGTTTCTTCATTATTCCTTCCCTCTGCCAGAGGTGTGCAGCTCTATCAGTGGAAAGAAGCTGCTTGCAGTGGGCACTTGGAGCTGGGAAGATGTGGAGACGGGGCATGCTGAATTTGATGAATCCAACGTAGCAGCCTCGGCACGTTCATCAGAAGCATTGGCACTGTTGTTGTGCTTATAGCAAAATAATGAAATCTGGGTGGCAAGTCCCCTTGCAGTTGTTGGTGGCTGTCTCTGTGACCTATTGTTATTTGAACAATGAGAGCTTTGATTTTTTTAAAGTATTGATTAATAATGGTGGCTAAAAAGGATGATTTGATGTGAAAGCCCCGTGGGCCTGCTTTCCGCTCATTATTTTGTACTCGAGAGCTCGATTACAGTCGGTTTTTTGATCCTCAAATATTTATTAAAGTCTCAGCATTGCAGCTTGTGTGAGCCATTGTTCCTGGCACTGTTGGACAGGAAAGGTCTCGTGTGAGATGTGGCTTTTGCCTTTGGAGAGTGGACAGTGTCGCTGGAGAGACATGCTTCGCTTAGATGGAAGGCATCAGACCGCAGCCAAAGCGGGAGCCTGACCTAAGAGGAATTATGCTATTTGCGTGATCAGGGCTAAAGGTGCAGCCCAGGAAGGCTTCGAGGAGGATGTAATTTGGGGTTTGACGGGTGAATTAGAACAAGGGGACATTCTTGGGGGTAGAGTAGCTTTTGCACAGGAACAGAGGTGGGACAAAGGTTGAATGTGAATTTGGAATTGCGACAAGAAAGGAATGCTGAATCTGGCAGGAGGAGCAGGGCAGCCCTGATGATGAAGGTCCCGCCGGGTGACATTGATGGGCCGGCCACCCACAGCAGGCGTGTTGGTGGTCTGAGGTCTCCTGACCACAGTGCGCAGGACAAACCCGAGGGCCCTTGAAATTGGACTCAATATAGCTGTCCAGAGCTTCCGTTCAAACTCACCAAGTCTTCAGCCCTCTGATTCAGCAAACTTTGTTTGCTCATTGACATTTCAGCATGAGTATGGCCAGACCCCACTGGGTGCTGTGAAACCCCAAAAGATGGAGAGAACCTTGGGTCTGCTCTTAGTCTAGAGGAGGAGACTGTGAGAACTCATGAAAACCGGGGGCGGGCCAGCAGCGGACAGTGATCTAGCGCTCAGTAACTGAACTCCACTGAGAGCTCCTGTGAGGCCAGCATCTCCAGCAGTTAGACAGATTAGGAAAGCTTCAAGGGGCAGGTGGGACTTGGGCTGAGTCTTAAATATGGCACTGTCTTGGGTAGAGCAGCAAGGGAGATATTTGGAGACTACTTCCTGGAGACCGGGACTTTGTGGCGTGTCAGGCAGCAAGATGGATGGGATGGGGTCCTCTGAGGAACAGGCCAGGGCTACAGCTGCCCTGAGCTGGGAGAGAAGCCATGGTTGGAGTTTTCGGAGTGAGGGGAGCACAGGGTGCTCTAGTCAGAAAACCTCCACACCCACCACACCCGAGGGAACCCTGACCTCTGTCCTGCCCACCTCCATTCTTGTCAGCCTCCAGCTCTTCAGTCTGACATTCAAAAGAGTGAAAGAGTGTTCTTTAGAACAAAACCCAAAAATACGTATAAGCATTCAAAGTGAGTGAGGATCAACCACTTTGAGGAACAAAAGAGCTCTATGACACTCATCTCCAGGAGTTTAATGTATAATAGGAGAAAGACATGTGTGAATTTCAGTAAATGCAGTATTGAAATGATAGTTCAAGATGCGGAATAAGAAATGGAAAGGAAAGAGATGGAGCTAATATTTGTTTAGCTCTCTGGTATACCTAGCCTCTCTTTTGTGGCAGAAGTGCAAACTCGTAAGTGACAGATGACACTTTATGTTCAATTGACAACAAACAAAGCAATTGCTGAATCAAATGGTTGAGAAGTTGAGGAATTTGAATTAAGACCGAGCAAGGTGTGCAGTCAAAATTAGAGGCCCCAGAAAGAAAGACTGTAGAATTTATTATCTGTTCGATTATTCAGCTTAGTCCCATTGCCTTCAGGAAAGTCTGTCCTTTTCATCCCCAATTTACTGATGGCATGGTAGAGGACCAGAGTGCAAGTGACTACTAAGTCTGGGTATTTAAAGGCTGATGGTTCGAAGGGAAGCAAATGACATGGGGAATCAGACTGAACTGCCACTGTCATTTCAGTAAATTTCTCAGCTTCAGTTTTCATACCTGTAAAATGAGTACATCTCAGAGTTAGAGCAAATAATGAAGCCCTTGCTGTGCACTCGATACCTGCTAGGAGTTCCAATCTTTTTCTTTACTTTGTGGCCTCTCCACTCTCCATGCACAGGACATACTGTGATCACAGCTACCTCTTACAAGTCTACCCTGGGATAGGTAACGCATTTAGGTTCTGATCTGCATAGATGATTTACTTTTTCCTTGTAAGATTCCATGAAGACCCTAGGAGGGCAGATAGGAAAACTGATGCCCAGAGGGTTTGTATGGCATGTTAACAGCAAACCGCTTTGGGAGCTCATTTCTGTAGCAGCCGCTATGAGTGTTTGGCTGAAAGCTGACATCACTTTGTGTTTTAGAGACACCGTGATGTACAAGGAGAAGCGCAGGCTTTGCATTTGCTTGTGGATCTGGCACAGGCAGCGCGTGCCCACGAGTAAACTGTTAACCTCCCTAGACCATCATTTTCACAGCTGTGAAACGAGGCTTGGTCTCTGCACCACAGCGTGGTTGTCCCGATTAGACTGATGATGCCCCTAAAGGCCACTGGTTGTGTTTAACCCCCTCTCTCACTGCAGCCGTGTGCCTTCCTCAGCTGCACGGAGAAGTGCAGGCCACAGGGAATTGGGCAAAGTGAGAGCTCAGACCTGTCCACTTGAGGATCAGCCCAGCCCATGCTTGAGAGAGGCCTCCCCGAGGACCCAAGACCCAAGGCTTCTTCTGTTGTGTTGTGCTCTCAGTTCCCAAAGGAGACACTATTTTTGCAGCTGGAGCTGGAATTGTTGGCTAACAGATAGTGTGCCCAGCCTCAGGCTTCAGAACCTTGATTCTGTGTCTCTCCCGATTGTGGAGTCCCTATGCACCGGGACTGATTCCTAGTTTTGTGTTACGCTCAGCCAGGAGGAGCTGCTGCACCAGTAAAATCGACGGAGAAATGTAAGGTGCCAACCCTGCCTTTTGAGGGGGTCCTGTTGAGGAGGTAAAGCCCAGCACTGGAGAACACCAGGGCTGGAGGGAGCTACAGAATTCACCGCATCACACCTCTCGTTCTACAAATGAAGATGCGGAGACCCAGGGAGGAAAAGGAACTTGCCCAAGGCCGCCTGGCGCCAAATGGCAGAGCAGGGAATTGAATCTGGAATTCGAGACTGAACTCAGTCTTACTTCCTCTATGAAACAAATTGGGAACAAGAGGAAAGCAATACTCAAACAATGTCAAAATACTGCAGTGAGCAGGTACACATTCCACTGCTGGCGTGTGCGTCCCGTTTTCGAGGGAAATGGGGAAGGTCACCCCTCAGGCTCGGCTATTTGAAGAGAAGGCAGCATTTAGCCAAATGCTAGTGGGGGTGATACAGACTATGGGAGTACATCAAATTCCCCCCAAATTTTGAAGATGCAATAAGGTGATCCCAGCAGATTCTTTCATAAATATCTTATTTCATCTTCAGTTACTTTTCAAAACAACCTTGAGGTAGGGTTATTACCCAATTTCCAAATGAAACTTGGACAGTTTAAGTATATTTTCCAAGAACGCAATTACCAAGTGAAAAACAAACGCTAAGGAATCTATACCCATGACATCAAATCGGTGCTGCTTCCATTCTTTTCAAGGAGAAATGGCTCGGACACCTGCTGTCGGACACTTGCTGCTTGTGGTCATTTCGCTCTGACCTGTGGTAGAGACTTCATAAAACCCAACCCCTTCCCTCACGGAAGTCCTGCTTGGTGGGAGGGATAAATAAGTAAATGGAAATTTCAGTTCAATTTGCCAAACTCTTTGACAGCAGAAGGCCCAGGGAAGTTTGAACAAGACAGCCTGTGAGTATGAGTGTGAGGGGGGGGTGTGTGTGTGTGCATACATACACAGATGTGTACACACAAGGGGAAAGGAATAGAAAAGAAAGGTCCGGCCAGTCTGCATGAAGGAGGTGGAACGTCACCCAGCTCTGAAGGATGACTTAGCGGTAACCAAATGGAGAACGGGGAAAGGGCAGGCCAGCCAGAGGAAGTAGCAGGGACTACGGAGTGATGCCAGTCAGTGGGATCTAGGGGAGCCGCAGCTCAGGAGAAGCTGCTGGGGAAAGTAGTGGGTGCAATACTGAGGGATCATAGCTTGGTGGAGGCGAACTGTGATCAGGAAGGTACTGCCCAGGTGTGTAATGTATAAATGCCACCGAGCCTGAGCCACATTCTTTGCTGCAGGCCATTGGTCTGTTTGCAGGGTCAGAGAACTGTGAGGCACAGCTGCTTTTGCCCTTGCTGATTGAGAGCTGGGTGAGGACTGGGTCACTTGATCGATTTGTCTGTGTTTATGGAGCATTTACTCTGGGTGTTTCTGCAGTAGGAAGGATTTCAGAGACCCATCGTTCAGAGTCATGGGAACCTGAGTCAAATGGCACCTGGCGGGCCTTTGACACAGTCTCTCATTCAGCATTCACTCGGTGAATACTTTTGAGTGTTGCTCCATGGATCAGGAGTTGTGCAGGGCTCGGGGGTGGACTGGGGTGAGCCAGACAGATACAGCTTCTACCCTCAAAGGGCTTCCCTTCTAGAGGGGTAGGCAGAGTTGAAGCCACGAGTGGCACGTGCATTAATTACAGAATGCAGCAAGTACTAGGGGAGAACATTCTATCCAATAAGGAGGGCACAAGGCTGGGAGTCCTGATCTGCGTTGTGAAGCTCGGGGAAGGTGATTTGACCATTAGGAACAGGAAGAACATTCCAGATGCATGCAAAGTACCCCAAGTTGGAAAAGTCACTTTGGAGTCCCCACCGAAATACCTTTGAAGACATACAGAAAGGTGAATGCTCAATCACCCCCAAAGCCAAAGTCAGACTGTCTATTGCCAGAAGCTGAGATGGGATTCTCAGAACTATAGGCCAGTGAGCCCAGGTTGGAAGTACAGTTGATTGCCGATCTGTAGTCAGGTAGGCTGACACTCCCTCCTTTTATGCCTTTTGCCTCCTAGGATCAGCAACTCAAAATTTCCATCAACCAGAAAAACAGGGAATTATCCAGTCTACTGCAGGGGCAACGTTAATAAAACAACTAAAGATGGTCTCTTCTCTAGCGTTATTACATGAATTCTCAAAGTCTGCAGCTCTCAAGAAATAAAGGGCAAAACTGGAGGGGAGAGATTTGAGAGGAGTGGAAGAGGGGCATTGACTTCTGAGCAGAGCAGTTTCCTGGACTGAAGTTCTGAGACACAGACCCAAAGAGTCTTTGTAACAGGGCATATTGTGGATCTCAGCCTTTCAGTGTTTGAAGGATATGGCAGGAGGATACCCCCTTAGTCTAGCAAAACAACAGTAGATAGATGTCCACTGTTCGTGGTACCCTAATAAATGCACAACACCCTATTTCCCAGATTTTTAAAAAATATTTTATTTTTATTTATTTTTAGAAAGAGGGGAAGGGAGGGAGAAAGAGAGGGAGAGAAACATCAATGTGTGGTTGCCTCTTGTGCGCCCCCTACTGGGGACCTGTCCCGCAACCCAGGCACGTGCCCTGATTGGGTATCGAACTGGCAACGCTTTGGTTCACAAGCCGGCATTCAATCCACTGAGCTACACCAGCAAGGGCCTATTTCCCATATTTTTTTGAAGCCCGAATTTAAGTGTGGTGATTCCTGTGATGTGAACATGCCTACCACGGACAGTTTACAAGCTACGTACGGAACTGATACCACTGAATGTGGAGTTGAGCAGACTCTCACTGGGTAGGCTCTCGGGAGCTCCTGGGTCTGGATTCAGCACCCCACTGTCGCTGTTCACTAGGACCTGGGGTGATCGCATCGCCGATGACAGCAAGAGCTCCTAGAGGAGGCTTTGGCAGGCTGCAAGATGGATGGAAGGGAGCGTGACGTGGAGACCAGCTTTTTCTGTAGACCAGGACTAACCCTGTGAGTCCCTCCTCACTAGAACACAAGTTCAGAGAAACAACCCAAAGTGAGACCCGAGGGGGGAAAACACTCAAGTACAGTAAGAGGAATAGTATTAGGATAATTATGTATGACAAGGGCAAAGTAAGAATTTTAGAAAGCTGCCAGACATCTGCAACAGGAAGAAGCATGACCCTGGTGGAAAAGGATCATAAAGTAATAAGGAGGGAGCGTTCCGAGAGGCAAAGGCATCAGAATCAGCAGAAAGGAGGGTGAATAAAGTAAAGAAAGATTGCGGGGATACAAAATGTACAACAGCAGAATTAAAATTCATAGTCAGTATAGGCAAAGGGAGGAGCGAAACAATTAAATTGATATTATGGAGGCCAGGTTCGGGTGGACTGTCCCACAATGAAAAATAAAGAAGTAAACACAGTGAGAGAGAGAATGAGAGAAATGGAGAACATTGCTGAGAATCTTAAACTAGGGGCATAGGACAAATTTAGAAGAAGTGAGATCCATTGAATCAAAGAAATAATGAAAAAAAAAATTGCTGAGATAGAAAGAACCTGGATCTGCAGATCCAAAAAGCTTGTGTTCCAGGAAAACAAATAGTAGCAAGATCCACTGTGCACTCACTTTGCCATTAATAAAATTCTGCAATAATGAAAAATGCCTTTAAGGATCAAGTTAAAACACGTTGCCTGCAAAGGAAACAAAACCAGGCCGGCCTCCCTTTTCTCTCCTATTACGTCAAATGCCAGAAGACATTCTGCAGAGTTCTGAGGGAAAAGGCTCTGACCCGAAGATTAGACAGTCAGCCAGTGTCTTCTACATGTAGAGATGAAAGAAGCGCCCGGCCTTATGGGGATTAGCAGAGTACGGAGCCAAGGAGGAGTCCAGGATGGAGAGCTCCGGGTGGGGGGCGGGGGGGGGAGATTGGGAAAGGTCAGGAATGAAGCCGCGGACCTTCCCGTATTTGTGATAGTTTGCCTTTAAGACCTTATGAGGTATGTATGTTATTTAAAAAAAAATTGTACAAGGAGCATGTGGTTCTGTTTGAAAAAGAAGATAAGAACCTTAACCTACTGAGGAAGATCATGAAGACTTTCTTTCCGTTTTGTTGATGAGACACTGAGGCTGAAAGAAAGGCCTATGAGGGCTCCTCAGTGGCAGAACTAGACCCACCCTCCAAATCTGTGGGCTCCTGTTAGCTGTGGCAAGGGCTCTCTCAGTTCTACCAGGTTGTCCCTTTGGAAAGGAGCAGTCAGGGTGCGGATGGCCTGTGTGTACCCTGGGGACCGAACGGATGGGAGAGGCGGATGATGCCAGCCAGGAAGCCCAGACGGAGTTGGCTTATTCATCTATCGATTGTCAAACAACCTTTCTTAAGTGTTCATTAGGCATTGGGCACTGTACTAGGCATTGTGATCACATGGATGAATAAACCCCAACTGATGCCTATCTTAGGAGAGGAGAAGTAAAACCGTGAGGGAAGAATCCCCTTAAACACGGAATAATAGTGCTTTATGGTCAAGGCAGTTGATGGGATTCATACATTGAGTAGGCAAAGCCTAAACTCATCAGAACTGCCAGGGGTTTTGCAAAAGCCACAGAGCTGAGCCCCACCCTAGGGCCCTGATTCAGTAGGGAGGGCTGAAAGGCGTGCATTTCCATGAAACTCTGGAATCAGGAGGAGTTCTCCAGGCCTACAGGTGGAGGATGTTTTTTAGACTAGGAAAAGTCTTCCATCTTGCAGATGTGAAGTGGAGAGGATGTACTTTTAGGGACTCATTTGGGTTATAATTCCGCTGTCCCTCAGAAAAATAATTGTGTGGGCTATACTCTGCAGTTGGGAGCGTCCCCATAGGTCTGTGGCTTGTGGAATAAAATGACAAAGTCTTGAGTATGGAAGAGACCTGGATCCCACTGCATTCTTTGCTGAGATAAGTGTGGAATAAGGGACTCAAAGTGGCTGTCAGTGGGAGAGAGCCAGGAGTAGAGGCCAAGTTTCTCGACTCCTCTCCCAGTGTTCTTTCCAAGTACATCACTTCCCTCCCCACCCCCCACCCCCACCGGTTGCCCTGGGACCTCATAACCAGTTATTTCCTAAGCAGTTTCATTGTTTCTGTGTGCCTGGCCACCTCCACGTCCTGTGGGCTGTCATGGAAGGGTTAACTTTTGTTGGACTGGAGGCCTGAGCCAAGTACAGAGTGTCCATTGTGTGCCCGCCCCCTCTGGAGGAGTTGCTGACTGCTGGAATGTGACAGGCAAAACGTTTTCACCTTGCTTGGGCTTCCCCTCCTCGTGAGCGTGTGCGTGAGTCAGTGGGTGCCTGTGCTCACACCCGTGTGTCGGCCGGGCGTACCCAAGAGGACGCACAGTTGTCTCCCAGACTCACCACCAGATTGCATGTGAGTTTGGGATGGCAGGTACGGGCTGGGAGAAGGCAAATGGAGAACAACAGCTTTGTGTGCTAGCGAAGTAAACAGACAGGTTAGGTTTCTTTGCTCTTTGCTTTTGAAAGCTTCTTTTTATTTTCCTAAGGTGAGGAGTGCACGTGGACCTGAGGGGCTGGATTATAATCCTCGGCATGGGCATGGTAATTTTGCAGGGGCTGTCTGGGCTCGGGGAGCTGCAGTTGGAGTAGTCTGAACCACAGGACTTGGAACAACTGTCAGGGGGCTACCTCATTTTCAGCGAGAAGTCCTCCAAGTGCCCAGTCCTGCACTGGGTGCTGAGGTGAATATGAGTTGTACCCTCACAGTCCTTCTCAGCCTGAAACTGAAATGAAATAAGACATGTATACACGAAACAACCAGGAGAAGACCAGGCGAGACTAGCATTTAGTGGCAAGCTGTGCAGCTGGGTGAGAGGAAGTCAGGCCAAGGAGTGAATGCTGCGGCCCAGAGGTTACAAAACATGGTCATGAGGAAGGGAAGACTTGGACGTGACCTCGAAATGTGGGAAGGTTTGGGATCTGTTTGTTCACTTGTTCATTCATCCCTCCATGCAATAGCCATTTGGAGAGCACCAGTTGTATGGGAGGCTTTGCATGGATTGATGGGAACAGATACGAGGAAAGAGTCTATAAAAATACCAGGGCAGAAATAATTCTGAGTGTGTAACACTGTTGTGGAAAGTGGTATGACTTGAAAAGGGAATACAAGTCAGTGGCTAATGAGCCCTAAGACTAGAGTCTTGAGGTGAAACGAGAATGAAGAGTCTGGAATTAGTGTGCTCCTGAAGACTAGGATTATTTGAGACTGCATTACTGTTTCATCCCTGTTTTTAATTGTCATACTCACAGTGCTGTGGTTCAGGACCTCGTGCAACAAGAGTGGGATTTCAACTGTGCCTCTCCTCAAGGCCTCCCCTGCCTCTAATATCAGGTTTTATTAATTCATCCCTCACATCACGTGCCAGAATTATCTTCCTAAAACATAGCCTTAATAGCATCCCTTCCCTATTGACATCCCTTAAATGGGTTTTCCTATTACCTGCAAGATAAAAATCCAGCTAATTAGCATGACATTCAAGAATGCCCATGATCTGACTGTAACCTTTTATCTCCAGCCACACCGCTCACCAGTCCCCGTTTTGTACCACACCCCTTAGCCAAACCTCACCTTCCTCTTCCCTGAACTTCGTATGCTCCTGCCGCAGGCCTTGCCTAGCTTCCTGCTGTTCCTTCTTTCTGCCAAGTTTTTCTTCTGCTCACTCTACCTATTCAAGCCCCTCAAGGTCAAAGCCATACCCTATGCTCTCCTTCAAGCCCTCTGGGGTAGTTTCCCATCTATCTGTTTACATCTTGCCCAAGTGGAAAACACTTTCTCTTCCCTTTGTTTCTATTCTTTATTATAGGTCGTAAAAAAATCTGTTCTGTTTTATTTTTCAAGTTACTCTTTAAAGTATAACTTCGGATCTTTAAAGTATGCCTTAGGATCTTGTGGAGAATGGAAGAAAATTGTTGAGTTTTCTCTTTTTGTGGATCTCTTACTACTTGAGTTTTAACTTTTGGAACTTTGTCTTCTACATCAATTAGTTAATGATTTATACCGCTAAATATAAGAAACTCTGAAGTGAGCCATTTTATAATGGAAGACACTTTATTAATATGAATAATACATCTACTTTATACATCTAGTCGTTCTTCTAAACTTTAGATTTCACCGTCTTTTCTCTCATTGCTGAACCTGCAATATACATTGTCCTATCTGTGGTTTAAAGGTCCAAATGGGTTTAGGGTAGGAATGTTTTAAGGGGAATGTGCCTCACCTTTTGCCCAAACTCAAGGGTAGTTTTATAGGTAGGTACCAGGGAATTAAAATCTAACATTATAGATTCCTGCCAGAGGGAGTAAACCATTGAAGACTATTGTCCTAAGAAAGCATGGCTTGCAATTTGTATGGCCCTGGGACACAATCTGAGAATGACATCTACTGGTCTCTTACTGCTTGACCAGCAGGGACATGTTCTATGGCATTTTGATGTCCCCAATAGCTAGTGTGGATCCTGACACTAGGAAGAGAGGCCTCAATGAATGTTGACTTCAATATGACTTCTAAAAAATTATTTAAGTTTTCGGGTAGGGAGGCAGATCCACCTAGATGAGACAAAGAATAGTGTAAGTAAAAGAAACATCAAGTGTCCTCTGGTGTAAAGGCCCTCCCATGGTCCTAAGTGGGGAGTTTGTCCCTTCTGTAGCATGGAGCATGGGTGGCTGTTCAGTGTTTGATTGACAGCTTCAGCAAAGAGGCTCATGTTCTCATTAGGCAGCTTCTTGTCTTCCAGAAATACCATATTCGTTGGGTTTTCCCCTAAGTAGAAGCAGTTGTACATGTGTCTTTCTGCAGGGCTGAGCAGTTTCCAGGAGCCGAGTATGTTCCTGGGCATCTCTGGGGAACAGGTCTATGTTGGAGCTCTAACTGCCTTGCTGGCTGGCATCTTCACAGGGCATTGGCTGAAAATGCACTGATTCCAGGAGGAGAACATACACACCCCCATTTTCAGGTTCCAGTTATTGGCTGTTCTGAACATAACTTTACAGGCATTGTTGAAATTTTATGGTGGGCACATTTGCTGACCAATTCCTTAAATTGGTGGGCTCAGTGATAGAAACCAAAGGTGTGCAATAATGTCTTCTGCTAAGAAACTTAGTATTCAGCCATTTAAGAAGGCCTGAGTGTGATCTCACCTACAGCCTAGGGGTGAAAGGAGATAGTGTCTTAAAGTTTGGTACAGCCCCAGGGCTCTAAGTTTGCACTTGAGAGTGAGCATTTGGGGGCTTCCTTTTGGGTTTGAAATTGATGAGTATGAAATTGGGAATCGTGGGACATGGAGGAGTAAGGGTGAAAGGCAGTTTAACTGATCCTCTGATGGTCTGGACAAGGCCTAACTGATTTTTCTCTCTTCCTTCTGAGGAAGGCGGAGCCAAAGATACCGGTGAGGGGTGGGGATGGGGGGGTCGGCGGTGGTTGGGAGGAGGTGGTGGGGAGCAGAGTGGTAACTGTTTACTGACATTTCCAAAGGCCTGTGAAATGCTACTCTCTCTTTCTTTCTTTTTTTTTTTTTTTTTGTTGTCATGTAGACAGCCATTTTATTAAAGGACCAGAAAGGGACTTAAAACTGTCCCAAATAGCTATTTTTATCTAAATAATTGATAGATTAAATATCTTTTGTGTCCATGGAAACATTTTTAGGGTGTTTTTTTTTCTTTTTTGTTGTCAAGCCTGTGCCTAAACTTTGCATTTGCTTTAAAAGAAATAGATCAGACTTGCATAATTGAAATAACTCATAATGAAGAGTGATAAGGAAAGGATGGTCAGAACCTTGACCAGCTGTCCTTCCTGTAAGGGGATGGAGAGGCTGGCCCAGGCACCTTGGGGGTTGTCGTGTTCAGCTTTGCAAGCTGTTTTTCATCTGAGCGGGAAGTGGTGCAAGAAGTCGGCCAAATGCAGTTCCCACCGACCTGAGCACCGACACTGCAGCCTGCCCTTTCGTCATGCTTGGGTCTGATGGTGACTCAGCCAGCTGTGGTTTCAGTTTAAGAAACTTCTAGCTGATTACTGGACGGGAGGACTTGCCTCTCTTATTTTCCTTGGGTCCACAGCCATAAATGTTAATAAACAATTCAGTGAAGGGACATGCGCGTGTCTGTGTTGTCCCCTCTGCTCCAATTGAATCCACACGGGGATGTGCCCATTCTGATCTGACTTTTCCATCATTTTTTTCTGATGCCATTGATGAGTGGGATGGGGCTTCTGGAACTGAGAATGAGTTGCCTTTGACAAGGTCATTTTCGTCCCTGCCATGGCTGATTATCCCTCTGCTTCTCAGTTGCAGATCTGATCTCTTCTGAACGCCTCGCCGTGTCTCCATCCTTGGGACTCTGAACCCAGCAGCTGGACCACTTTGTCCTTGGAATTTTGGGTGTCCTCTCTTCTCACCTTCCCTTTCCCCTTTTCCCTTCCCCCTCCTGAGAACTCCTGAAGACTGTAGGATTGTCATGGAGTCCAGGGAAATCTTAAGCAGCTCCCGGCAAAGGGGGAGCGAGTCGGATTTCCTGCCCGTCTCCTCCGCCAAGGCCCCGACTGGTCCCAGCTGTACAGGAGAACCTTTGCTCTCTGCGCCAGGAACTGGGAAGGGCATCCCCGTGGCCGGAGAACGCATGGAGCCGGAGGAAGAGGATGAGCTGGGCTCAGGGCGGGATGTGGATTCCAACTCCAACGCAGACAGCGAGAAGTGGGTGGCAGGAGATGGCCTGGAAGAACAGGAGTTTTCAATCAAGGAGGCAAACTTCACGGAGGGGAGTCTGAAGCTGAAGATTCAGACCACAAAGCGGGCTAAGAAACCGCCAAAGAATCTGGAGAACTATATATGCCCACCGGAGATCAAGATCACCATCAAGCAGTCTGGGGACCAGAAGGTGTCTCGTGCTGGGAAAAATAGCAAAGCCACGAAAGAGGAGGAAAGAAGCCACTCCAAAAAGAAGGTAGGGAGCCCTGTTTTGTAGGATTTTTGTTTGTTTGTTTGTTTGTTTGTTTTGCCACTTTTATCCCCAACTTCTAAGGGCTTATGTGCTCATTACTTATTTGCACTGAGTCCTTACTTAAAACCATCAGTGGATTCTGCGACTTTAGTGAAATGACATGACAAAACCAGCGTTTCTATAGGCTAATCGATATAAATAAGAGTTAAGTCCCTGCGGCATCCCATCAATGTTATAATGAAACAGTGTTGAACTAAATGACTTTACTTAGGAACCTCCTGTATTTCTGAATGAACCAGTTTCCTCGATGGAATACTTAGGACCTCCAGAAGAAATGCCTCTGATATCTTGGTATAGTGCCCAATTATTATTATTTATTATTACATCTTCTACCCACCTGAAAAACAATAACTACTAGAATTAGAAGTCCGGAGTATTTCTGTTTATTGCGAAGTGTACAGTTGGCTGGGTCAGATCTGGTTAAGCTGTGACAACATTTTGAGGTTTCTCTTTTGCTTTAATATCTGTATCTGTTCTCATAGTCAAAGAGTGGGATGTTAAAAAGTCTGGGTCAATCAGAACGGTCAAGAAGCATTATAGCCCTTTGGTTTCAATGACTACCGTCCGTCTTTCTAACACAGGTGAGCCTTCCGCTTGACTAAGGAAACCCAGTCTTTGTAGCAACTTGAGGCTCTGAGAGGGCTGAGAGGTCATTATTCCGAAAGCCAGTGGTGAGCATTAGAACTGTAACTGGAGAAAGAAAAGGGACAGGCAACTGACCTGAATCTTTGCCTAACACACCATAGACTTTTAAAGTCGGGTCTT
>PVJD01004921.1:17057-125835 GCA_004026545.1 Mormoops blainvillei
ACCCCCCCCCCCCCCCGTTGGCTCAGAGTCTCCTGGTTTTAAAATAGAAAAGCCTGCATCCAGGCATCCCCTCCATCCTTCACAAGCTGGGACAGTTGATCACCTTACTTTAAAATTTGGAACACAGAGGAATCCTGGTAATTATCTTGCTTTTACACAGCATCGAGGTAGTGCTTTCCCTTCCCGCTCTCCATTACAACTTCGCTTTCCGCTTCTCCGTTGTAAAACAAAAGGTTACCTGGATGCACGTGGAGACTGGCAAGCCAGTACGGCAGCTCAGATCAGGTCCCACGTAGGAAGTAAGGCTCCGCTTTGGAGCTGGGTCTCTTCAGCTTTGAAAATGAGCATCTTTGTCTCTGCCCATTGTGATGGCCAGTTCTTTGTGTATTGCTGGGTTTTTGTGTGGGTGGACAGTCCTGAAAACTGTGGTAACTGTTTTCCCTCCATCCTCATCACTACCGGGGTTGGAGCAACAGTTTTGGGTATGCAAATCCAAATACACTATCCTATGAAGAGATACTTGATATCGGTACTGTTTTCCCTAAATCCACAAGATTCTTCCCAAATACAGCCTTTTGCCTATTGGAATGCCCTAGAATAAAACTCTGGAATTTGTGATATGTGGACGATTTGAAAGTTGAAATGTGCAGTGGACCTCTGTTCCCCTGTCTGAAATTTTCAGGCTGGGCATTCTCACCCAAGAAGCTGGCTGCTCTCTGTGGGCTTTATTAGAAAGAGAGATGAGATCACTTACTTAAGTTTGCAACTTACCAAGTCAGTGTTTCTAAGCCCTAGCAGTTAGAGGGGGACAGAAAAAAGGGGAAGGGCTGGAATTCAATGAATTATGCTATGTTGGGAATATCTACAAAATTTCAATTGGAAGGAGTTTGCTTCATGTTTTACTTCTCCACCCTTCCTGCATTTATTTATGCTTAGAGCTGTTGCTTTCCAGAAATAAATAAATAAAGTTATTAGTGTTGAGTCTTAAACACTCGATAGATGATAGGAAACTTCTCTGATCTCTGTTGAATTAGGATGTTGACTTTATTACTCTTTCAGTTCCTGTTGTTTTGCAAACAGGGAGTAAACAAAAGCTAGGGTGGAGATGGAGAGGTAGACTCTGGGCTACCATTTGTATAGAAAGTTCGGTGTCTTGAAGTTGCAGAATTTACTTAATTGTATGAATGGGAAGTATGTGAGGAGTAATTTAAGGCAGGTAAAAGGATGAGAATGGTATTTGCTAAGCAACAGGTCAATGGCTAACTCTAAAATCCACCCTTCTGGAACTTTTTTTTTTTTTTTAATCAAGGCAGTGAACTCATTGAAGAATTATACACGGGGTGGGTCCTGGGACCCAGGTTCTATGCTAGGAGCTAGAAAGTAGGCTCTGTTGGACTGGTCCTTGATCTGGTGGAGATGCCTGCTAGGGAGTTCCCTGAATATCAGTGCTGACTTAGAGCAGGGTCAGCAAATTCAAGTCCATGGGCCAAATCCAGCTCCCTGCCTGTTTATGTACGGTCTACAAGCAAAGACTGGTTGGAAAAAAATCAAAAGAAGAATAATATTTGGTAACATGAACATTTTATGAAATTCAAATTTCAGCGTCCATAAATACAGCTTTTTTGGAAATGTGCCACATCCATTCGTTTACATTTTGTCTGTGATTGCTTTTGCACCATAACAGTAGAGTTGAGCGGTGGTGACAGAGACTGTATGGCCCACAGAGCTTAAACTATCTGGTTTCTTTTTTTGTTTGTTTGGGGTTTTTTGGGGTTTTTTTGCCCTTACCAGACCATGAAAGTGTTTGTCAACCCTTGACTCAGGGGAAAGACATAGCATTTCAGGATAACAAGGATTTGGTTTCATTTTGTTTAGTTTTTAATGGTTCGGCCTCCAATCTTTTTTTCTTTTTCATTTTTACAAACCAATTAATTTGGTTCATGCCACTGTTTGACAGCCTTAGGCAAAGACAGCTTATATTGGATCCCAGTGATTTCCTTTTTCATTGGTTTTTGTACAAAGAATACTCTGTAGGATAATGATAGCATTCCTTGCATATCACAGCTTTTCGTCTGCTAGGTTAACTCTATTTCTGTATGTTCTACTGCTTTGGGGTGAAGAGATATGTGCGTGGCTTCCTCAGGAGTTTCGTTCCAAATTTTAAACCTAGCACCAGTCCTCCAAACTGAGGAGGCATTATAGATGTTCACATAACAAGGCCATTTAAGTGGTAGGCTGTGAAGAGGGATCCATGAAAGTACCACCTCATTAGCTCAGCAACGCATGGATTCTTCTAAGCAGGGACTGGTCACCTTTCTTCCATATAAAATTAGCATGACAACTGTGATGCTATCTGGAAGAGGGTTTCCGATGGTTGGTTTTACGTGAGGCGTAAGGGCAGCATTTGGTAGAGGATGAGAAAAGGGTTCAGGACATACTTCAGGGCCTCAGAACTACCCTTGGAGCAAGGGCCTGCTTGGCGGATGGACTCCATACAGGCAACTTGCTCTTTACCGCGGTGCCAACAACGTTGCGTCTTAGACGTACTCAGGGAAGTGGTATAATTACGCGTCCTCTGGTTCCCTGCCAGGTCACTCACTGACAATATGAGAACGTGTCTCTAGAATCAAGTTCAGGTACAATGTACAAACATAAAATGGTGCAACACTGGCAGGTTTTTAAGAGATGGCTCAGCTAGGCAGAGGTTAACCGCTTTTCCTGTGTGCTGAGGGCTTTCCGTGGGAGTCAGGGACTCCTATCCAGTTTCAACAGCGTGAGAAGGAGAGGAGAGTCCGAGGGGAGCTCCATGCAGCGGCCCGGGTGGGAGATGTGGTGTGGTAATGCGCACCCACTGGCTGCGTGACTTCGGACCTGGAGCGTAATCTGGCTGAAGCGCCACTTTCCTCATCCACCAAGTTGAGATGGTAATTTCCGCGTGATATAACTCAGTGAGAGATTTTAGGGGGAACATGGGCAATTACAGATCATACAGTCCTAATGAATAATTTGATTTCTTGAACTAAGTCTCAGACCTTCTGCTAGCTGTTTTACATGGATTCACCTTTTTCATTGGTCCTTATAATGGTCCTGCCAGACAGATATCCCTTATTTACAGATGAGGAATTTGAGGCTCAGTGGCTTCAGAAAAGCAGGAGCAGGAATGGGCAGGGCTGGCGTTGAAGCCAAGTCTCTTAGACTCCAAAGCTGATGCTGCATTCCAGTCATTAAGTGACCACACTTTAAAGGGCTGTGTGAAGGTAAGAGTCTAGCATGAAGGCATTTTTCCCCCACTTTCCCGTGTTAGTTAGGCTGACAGGATCGTAATCTGGCTTTCTGTCCTTAAATCCATGTGTCTGGGACATTTGAGGGAAATTTCAAAGCCTCATGAGTTAGTCTTTTTCCCTTTATTGCACTTGGCAATTTTTATTTGTTTTTGACCAAAATACTTCTGTTTTCTTTCTTTAGACTTAGTTTTCCCTTTTCCCAGCATCATCATAGGACCTATTTCCTCCAGCAGCAAGGACTTCCACCTCACCTTCATCAGGTGTTTACCATGGCCCCCGAAACATGCTCGTGGTTCATTCTTAGCGCCCACCTCGACCACCGTCAGACATCTACGGCCGGATTCTTGTATTGTGCTCTGAGCAGTCGTAACCCTGTTTGAGGAGGTCTCATGGATCACGCTTTCATTTACTCATTCTTCAAAGAGCATCTCCCTTGTGTCACAGCATGGATAGGGAAAAAAAAAAGCCTCTTCTGGCGATGTCGATGGGAAGCTAGGTTGGCATCAGATTGCTCAGAGTGATGACTGTCAAATAAACAAATGGGGCTTCCTTGAACTCTGTAAGTGATGGGAGTGCTCAACAGGCTTCGAACTGGGGAAAGGGAAGGAGTGGGGGCCTGGGGAACACAATGAAGGTGGTGCAGGGCAGAGACTTAAAAGGGGAGAGAAGAAAGGGAAGCCTTTAGGTAATGCGGGTGTCAGTGAGGCGGACTGCACCGACGCCTCGAGTTTTCCTGTCAAGTGCTGAGAGGCACCTTTCTCTCTTGACCCTCTATGATTGCATCAGTTTGGTCCATCAGGTAGGTGGGGGGGGATGGGAGGAGGAGTCAGGCAGGGGACGAAGGACGGATCAGAGTGCCTGCCCTCTGGCCGCCGCACCCCTCACCTCCTTCTTTCCTCTGGCAGGCGGCCCTGGGCATCCAGCAGAGAGCCTTTGATCCTCCTTATGGTTCAGGTGTCCTTCTCTACCTCGTTTTGCCCAGCCCCGTCTCTCGGTGCACTGCTTAACTGAGGGCCTGTCCCCCTCTCCTCTGGGGGTGCACATGTGGTGGTTTGGATTCCCGGGACTATGAGCTTCTGCGTCCACAGCACCCTGCGCCTGCCTAGGAGAACAAGGCCTTGCCAGCATTTCCTCTCAAGAGGCCAAATTTCCCCTTTTATTTAATTTTTATTTTCTCTCTCTGGATTTTTGTCTGTTTGTTTAAAGCAGCGTATTCCTATTTATTCACCAGAGTACCTGGAAATTTTGTTTTCTGGTAGGTTATAGCCAAAGCCACATGGTGGGCGGCGAGTGACCTTTCACAAAGCATTTGTCGCCACGAGGCAACAGGTAGTGTTGACATCTGGAGCCAGAGGCACAGAGGATAGAACGTCAAACTTGGGGAGAGGAGCCCCAGGCACGAGCTCTGTCTCTGGCATTGACGGTTTCAGCATGAATGCCTCACTTCCCTGGGTCTCAGTTTCTGCCTTTAAAAAAAAAAAAAAAAAAGGAATGATAACCAAAATAGTGTTTGACCTCTGAAACCTTTACTTCTATTCTGAAAAATGGAAACTTTAAGAGCCAGTCTGTAGATGTGGCAAGCCTTTATCTTTACGAAAACTAGTTACTCTAAGCAACATTTTGACCTCGGTTTGGACCCACTGTTCCATCATCAGATTGTTTCCTTTTTGCCCCAGTGTCAAAGGTCTTCAATCACGGGTAGCAAGTTTCAGTGTTGAGCTTAAACGGCCGTGAGATTTACCAAACTTGCATTCCATGAGGATATTCTGGGAGTGTTTGTTTGGTTCCCTCCTTCCCTTCTTGCGTGTTTCTTCTACCTCCTGTGTTTGGAATTCTCCGGGGGTTTAAAGCAATGCGCTGGCTCTTTCCTACTGGGTTTGATATTCCCTTGGTAGTTACTTTCTTGGCCTTCCCCAAGGAACATTTTTTGGTGAACCCCGCACCATTGAAGGTCAGCCTGGCAGTCATCAAGCAGGAAATCTCTTCTGTTCTGACAGAGAGTCGTTCCTTCCCAGATGTGTCCAGATCCCAAGTGAGGAATAAGGCATCTGCCAGGAGGAGACCCTGCCCTGAGAGTGGATTTCAGCTTGGCTCTCTTGATTCCAGGACTGGGCTCTTCTCTGCCTTTGGAGGAAGAGAACCGGCACTAGGTCCTGGACTTCCTATAACCTTAAGTAGGTTACTGAACCTCTTGAAATGGCTTCCTGACTGTATGAAAACCACGGCTCATAGGAGCACCTCCTTGCTGGTGTCTTGTGGCGATAAAAGTGCCTGTGGGCACTTAGCACACATCTTGCTCAGTATGCATTACTCTTACCCCCTTCTTCAGTGCAGGCTCAGCTAGGCACAGAGGGACCCAGGGTGGTGCTGAGCGCCTGGGAGGCAGGGCTGTCTCAGAAGCCATATGTTTGTTTAGGCCAGTCCTGCGTTAACATTGCTCCCGGCTGTGTTGAATTGCGTTAGCTGAGTGGCAGTGCCAGCGTCTTACTTCTGACGCAGGCACTGAGTATCTACTGAGAGAGTATGTCACGAATGCTTTACCATTGGGGGAGGGGGGTGGGGTGGGGGCGGGGATTGCTGTGGGGATCTATTTAGAGATGGTTCAAAGATCTTTTATCTCTGTAGTCACTTCTCTGCCGGGCCAGGGTGCTGAGCTCTAAGTGTGACTCAAAATGAAAGTTTAAAACCAGTGTCATAAGAACCGTCTAGTGGGGTTCAGATGGCGTGCCTTCCACCCTGCCATGTTTCCGGCCTCTGCAGAGTCACCCCGTCCTCCCCCCTCACCACTCTGCATCCTCAGAAAGTCCTTTCATAGCTGCATCACCAGTTGACCTGTGGCTACATTTCCTTTTTTTTGGTTCATAATAAAAAGCAAGAGAAACCGCGTTTTTTTTTTTTGTTTGTTTGTTTTGCTTTTGTTTTTTGTTTGGCCCTTCTTACCCCATCCTTTGATTCTTCTGATTCCTATGACTTTAAGTTAAAAACATCCCGCCTTCAAAGCACTGCAGTGCAGGGTGTCCCAGGACGTCTTCCACCTGCCCTGCTTGGTCATGAAGATACTGGCGGCTTTGGTCAGGAAGTCATTGGGCCGAGTTAGGGGACGCAAGGCCGAGGGCGCAGAGATGTGTCGGGGGTTTTCAGAGCCTGGGCCCAAGGCTCTGGTTCAGACTCCCGACTGCGTCACTTATAGGAAATGAACAGCACACGGCATTGAAGACTTGTGTTGCAGGAGGGTTTGTTTGTCTACGATAAGCTAAAAAATCATGTTCTAATTTTGCACATACCAAACTATTTTGGGGAAAGGGTTACAACTCGGTTGGTCCTCGGGGTGTAGCTTGATTTGGAAGGTGCGTTAAGGCCCTCAGTACCCGCTGCCGAGGAGAAACCGGTTGCCAGAGGGAAAGACCGCAAGAGGAGAGGGCAGAAGTTCAGTAGAGCCAGTCCCCAGGAGGCGTACAGACAGCAACAGCATGCAGACACCCACTTGGCCTTGGAGTTGTACCCACTGTATTCAGGAGTCTGAATTACATGCTGGGTGGTGAAGCAGGGAGCCCTCTGTGCAAGCCGAGGCCACTGTCTGAGCGTGTAGGAACACAGACAGCCAGGGCTGCGTGGCGGGCAGGCTTGGAGGTCCTCACTTCCGGGGCCCCTCCCCACTTTCCGCACTGTAGCAGTGGTCTTGCCCTGGGGAAGGCAAGGGGGCCTCTCGGTACACCTCGGGTGTGTGTTTCTCTCTGAAGTCCCAGGTTTGTTGCTTTTCCCCTGCCTGCCCCTCCTTCCCCAGGCTAGCTTCCCTCACCTCCCCACCAGCCTGTGACCTCACCAGGGAAACAATGGAGGCCTTTATTTACTCTGAAAAGTCCAGGCAGTTCCCACCTCGGTGCCTGGCCCGCGAAGCCATTTGATAATCATCATTAGTATCAAGTGTAGGTTGCTTCAGTGTGTTTGCTAGACCTTGTTTATTGTGTTTTTCCCCAGATCCTCTTCTTTGCCTCCCACATGTTCCACAGTGCAGGGAGTCAGGGGTGGGGGGAGGGGAGGGGCTACTGCGCCTTGCCAACAAGAAGTAATCATTTGCGAATATGAATTTGCCCAGGAGTGTGGGCAGCCTTTTATGCCGGGCCAGTTAGTTCATTTGCTTAGTGCTGGGCATGAGAACCCAGCTCAGGAGCTGAGTCACCTTCCATGCCATGCTGTACCCCTGGAGAACCCGCCTGAAGCCCTGGCTTCTCATGGCGGAGATGGGTATCGCTAAGGGGACTCTCTCCGCGGTGCCTGACGGGAACCTCCATGGCGTCTCCAGCTGTGTCCTGTTTGGAGAGCAAGAAGGCAGACACTGGTTTATTGGAGTGTGTGGCTCTATCAGCTTCCTGAGCTTCCCAGTCTTCCTTCAGGGCCGCTGCCATGAATGACTGGCAGGTTGCTGACGTGCCGGGCTTTGGGTGCTGCGGAGCCATGAAGGAAGACAGAACAGGGAGAGTCAGGAAAGGCCTGAGACCCAGGAGTTAAATCCATTGAGGACACAGGCGGGAACCGGGCCCTGGGTCAGAACGCAGGGCCAGGCTGACCGCAGAGGCTGTGGGTCCGCAGTCGGGTCTCCCTTCCAGAGTCACGGGCTTCACCGAGGGTCAGGGGAGCCTCTGAATATTTCCCTTTCAGCATCCCTTTTAAACAAACAAAAGACACCTTCCAAAATCCCTCATGGACAGTTATTTGGCTGCTGCTCAGTGGCCCACAGGGAGGGGACTCACCATCTCTCCAGGAAGCCCTGGTTTTAGGAAAGCTCCGTCTTCACTAAAAACATCCTTTTAAAGCCTGAATATTTTCAGTTCCTAAAGCCGTTCCTTGGATTCCGTGGTTTCCTAAAGGCATAGGTGTGAAGGACTCTCAGAGCAGAGTACAGTACCAGAAGGTGCTCTGGCCCTGCAGAGATCAGGAGATGGTCACCTCTTCTGCTCTAAGCACAGAGCCTTCATCAATAGGACCCCAGGCTGTATATACCCGCTCTCTGGCAACTTCATCATTGTCGGTGTATACGGACCTGAAGGTCAGGGAAACTCTCATGCTACTCTTGCTGGTCCAAATCATCACATCCTACATACACTGGATTCTTTGGGGCAGAATGCAGGTGTCTGCATTATCCTTACTATCGTCTCCTTGTGCACACTTTGGTCAGGTGCTCTGGTTTGGGTCTGCAGATGACACGGAAGGCACAGAAATAAGGCCACTTTGGATGTTGAAGTTCCTCTTCTGTGCGTTCTCTGCTGGGGCCTCTCTGGATGGCTCTTCCACATCTGAGAACCTGTTTTCTCATTTACATATTGGCCTCTTGGATCTAACCAAGAGGGTGGTTAAAAGTGTGCGATAAACAAAGTTTGTTCCTCTTAGTTATTGTGGAAGCGCTCTGAGGACAGGAGTTCTATCTTTTAGTACAATATTCACTTATTTTATTTCCCCAGCCTGTTAAATAAGTCGTTGGTAGCTCTGTGGCGATAAGGATAGTTTTATGGAAAACCCTCTTCTCTTTCAAAAGGGCTTCAGCCTAGTCAGCCCTGCGTGTTTCAGGTTGGTTTCTTACAAACATCTGAAACCTTTCATCATGCTGCCTATTTTGGGCTCCCATGCAAATACACTATAGCAGAGCTGAAACATCTATAAATTCTACATGAATCGACAGAGTTGTATGGTGTGTTCAGCCTGAGTGCTGTGTAGGGCAAAGAAAGATCTTACTAGGAAGTATTGATCTCAGGGGCATTTAGGGAAAAAACCCACAGCAGTGTATAAACTGTCAAAACGGGTGTTCCAGAGAGTGCAGAGTATGGAAAATTGGTACCAACCCTCACATCTGCCCAGCACCTTTACAAAGTCTTCACATCCTCTCTGCTGTTGCCTCTTTCTGGTTTGTTCTTAAGATAGTTCAGTGAAGTAGCTGTTACTCTTTCCTGCTTTATAGGCTGAGGAAGGGACTTTAAGGGTTCATATTTATTTATTTTTTAACAGACTTTCTGGGATGGATGACTCTTAGGCACATGTAAGGCTGAGACCTTTTTTATTTTTTTTAAAGGATCAGGGCAGGTTTATCTTCTTCTAGGCCAGCCTTAATTGCAGAGAGCAGAAGAGAAGGCTTGGCTTGCCCTGAGGTTACACTAATTACCGGGGGAGGGGAGGGGAGACTCACACCCTCATCACAGCCTCAGGTCTCCTGGTCTCCAGCAGCAGGAAGGGACCCCTGAAAGGTGTGCTCTCTCTGGTCTTGCTGCTGTGTAGTCAAGTCCCGTGTAGCTCACCTGGTAGTTCTGGCCACATGCCCTCGGCCCAGACTGTGGGTAAACCCGGGTGTTGCAGCTTCACCCTGGAGACCCACGGCTCACTTCTCGGACTGCCCGCAGCCTTCTCCCTGCAGGCCAGCGCTCAGCAGGGCACGGTGGCAGCAAGACATGGTAGGGAGGAATGGCTGGCAGCAGCACAGGGCTCCAGCATAAGAGGCTCACCGTGACTCAGTCTGAAAAGGTGGGATTCAGCAAAGGGTCCCTCCAAAACAAGATTCCACAAGCCATGTCCAGCCTGAGACTGGAAGGGAGGCAGGTTACCCCATGCCAGGACTCTGATTCTGAGTCTGTTCTCCCTTTTGCAAATCAGCGTCTGTTTTCTCATGTTTAACAAGGGTGTAACACTGTCTCTCTTTCCTTCTGTGTTACTCGGAAGATAATCTGAGCGAATGGTTGCAAAGTGCTTCTGATAGGTTTGGAGAGCCGTGGAAATATTGGGTTGGCCAAAAAGTTCATTTAGTTTTTTCTGTACCAGGGCTCTAATAATGCGTAGTTGTCTTTAACTTCATTTGAAGTTAATCCATATTGTTAGACTGTATTGTGACAGCTGTCATATCAGCGTGCATTAAAAAAAAAAACGTAATCAAAGTTGGTGAATTTTTGTGCAGCCATTTTAATTTTGAAGATGGAAGAAGATGTGCGACATTTTTGGCATATTATGCTTTATTATTTCAAGAAAGGTAAAAATGCAACTGAAACATACAAAAAAGATTGGCTCAGTGTATGGAGAAGGTGCTGTGACTGATCAAACGTGTCAGAAGTGTCTTGCAAAGTTTCTTGGTACTATTGACATTTTGGCCACATAATTCTTTGCTGTGGGGCTGTCTTATGCACTGGAAGATGTCTAGCAGCACCCCTGGCCTCTACCCACTGGAAGCCAATAGCGGGAGAGAGCCAACATACTCAAAAAGTCCAAATCAATAAAATTATTGGTGGAAATGAAAAATGTGCTTTTCATTTTATTGAAAAAACTAAACAGACTTTGGCCAACCCAGTCCAAGGTGCTGTTCTATAGAACTAGCTTCCAGTTGATTCCTGACAAACTATGGTCTCCAATTAAACTTTTCCATTGCTTCCTCTGTCATCCCCTCAACTCTCTGGCCTCTGTCTTCTCCTGCTTTGAATAAAGCCCCCAGACTTGGCTGTGATGAGCAGCAGCTGCGGGTTGGAAGCGGTCAGCAGCCTCATCCAGATACCCGCCACATGGTGTAATTGCCCTTTGTGAAATTCCGGGGTGAGAGGTCAGCTCTCTGTGCCCATCTTTGTCACTTCTCAGTCATCTGTATCCTGGTGGCAGTTGTGTTATCCCGGCATCCTTCCCCTACCCCCACCTCGCCACCCCCCAACCCCTTCTCTTGGAGCCCAGGAAAAAACCATCTGCTGAGTTGGCTTTCAGAAGATTTTTTTTTTTAAATACCAATTTCTCTTTGTTCCGAGGCAACCTCCAATCAGAGCTGGGATCTGCCGGGTTTGGCGAAAGGCTGGTATTGTGTTTCGTGCTCCCGGAGGAAAGGTTGTCCACTTGCTTTTCTTTTTGATTCGATTCCCTGCCATTCTGCAGGGGAGTCAGAGGTTGCAGCTGCCGCTGTCAGCTGTAAACGAGGGGACCCCCTTGTTTAAGAACCTATGCGTTAATCCTTTGGCAGGGGGAGGGAAAAAAACAAAACAAAAACAAAACAGGGAACATAATTAAAACCATCACTAACAAAAGTCTTTCTTCCTATTCCCATCTCATCCCATAAGTCACGAAAGATCCTGTCAGTTGCTTAAGCTCAGGTCTTGCTGTCCTTGGAGGTGTGTTGGAAGAGCCTTGGTGTCTAGCCTCTTGTGTTTTCTGACTTACTGCTTGAGAATAGCAAGTACATGTCAGAAACATCAGAGAGTCATTCTTTGATGGAAAATTTAAATCACAGAGGAAGGCACTGGGCTGTCAGTCTGCTTTCCTGGGCGCAGCAGCGACCATCACGTTGATACTTAGAATAGCTGAGAACTTTGCCAGCCACTGGACGCAAATCGTCGGCTCAGTCCTTCCCACAACCGCGATGGAGATGTTATCGTCCCCACTTTACAGACGTATGAAATGAGGCATGAGGACCTGCAGTTGCTTGTCCTGGTGATCCCAGGACATGCCTCCCCTCTGAACTCCAAGGCAGCTGGCTGGTGGCTCCTCACACAGAACTTAGAATGGGAGCTGGAGACTCTCACCTTCAGAGCCTTCTAGAAGACCTGCAGGCGAAAGGTGCTTCCGCCATGTTCTGTTGCTCTGTAAAACTGGAACCACAGTAGCTAGATGCCAGGGAATCCAGAGAGACAGCGGGTCAAATCTCATGAAAGCTTTGTGTACTCTTCTGTCTCTGAGGCTAGTCCTTTGGTCCTCTTTTTCTCTCATATTCCGCAAAATGAGTAAAAACCCTCTTGGCAGATTTAGGAGATGCTCTGACACAGCCTCTCAAGTCATCCTCAGCTTTGCGAGCACAGCCCCCTGTCAGCCTGCAGCCTTGGGCCACCCCCCAACCCTGCCCGCCATTACACCCACACTCCCATCCTTACTCAGCGTCCTTGCTAGGTGGGGGGCCTTTACGAGCAAAAGGTGTGTTTTGCTCCTTTATGGTGACGAGCGGAAGCTTCAGCAAATGAACACACTCTGAATTCCGTAAGTTGGTGAAAATCTCTAAATCTATAAAGGTGCTTTTAAACACACTGTCTTCTCCGTCTTCTCACTGTTGGGCTGGGACTGTTACCCAGAGCGTGGGGGGGACCTGAGGACCCCCCTAGGATAGAAAATAAAAATAAACAAACAACGGAAAGACAGAGAAGCCAGCAGTTTCTCTTTGTTTCCTCTTGAGGATATAGAATTTTCCTAGATAACTGAAAATGTGTTTGTTGATTATACTATTTTAAAATACATTGTAGGTCCCTATAAATGTGGATCATAAGAAATGTGACTTTACTGAGGTACGTACTCAGCTTTGCTCCTAAAACTACCCACTAGAGCTCTTCTTGTTCAGCACCTTACTCTGAAATAAGGTAATTTTTACTAAACGGTGTCTCCTTTTCTTCACTTTCTAATACAGTGTAGCTGTGAAAATCAGTCTCACCTGAAGCAATTAAAGCAAGAGAGAAAGCAGCATGTAGACACATCAGAATAGGTGAGAGAAGTTGTTAGTCCATAGGTTGGTGGCAGTGGGGACAGGGGCAGGCGGTGGGCCCGGGGTCAAGAATTGTCCCTATATTCATCTCTGCCAGTTGACTCAGGCTGCCCCGTGGGCTACCCAGGGTTCCTCTGTAGAGCCTGGTTGCACCCAAGGCTGCAGATTGCAGAAATGGGGGAGCCAGGAGGAAGTAGGGAAGAGGAGATACTGACTTCAGAGCAGTGAGCTCGGCTGGACTCGAGAAAGATGCCCTGACAGAGAGAGAGTGACAGAGCCAAGCTGAGCGGAACTTGGGTGCCTCTGCTGATGCTAATTGTCCCACTTACAGTGTTCTTTTTCTTCTGCATCATTACTTCGTTACTCTTTCATTAATTTATGCATTCACTTAACCAAAGGTACTGTCTTCAGGAACTGGGCGTTGTATGCCAGGCACCATTGTGGGGACACAACGGGGCATTGCTCTTTAAGAGTTCCTGGCGGGGCAATGCGGGCTGTCTGACTTGCAAGCTCTGCCGGAGTAGCAACTGAGACAGAAGAGATTCCCCATAGCAGGAAGGATGTCAGAATTCTCAGAAAATACCTTGTAGTTGACTGGTTGATTTGATTGAGTCATAGGGACAGCCCATGGCTACTTAAAAAGAAAGACAAGAAGCACCTTGAGGCAGAACAAAAAAAAGTGAGATGTGACTTGAAGGCATCCATTCTATAGACCCATGTGGCTTTATGGCACTGACGTGTTTATTTGATGGGATATCCTTGAGATTTCATCATAGAGAGAGGAAGAGAGAATCGCCAGGTGGACTGTAAACCTGAGAAATCATATCACACATTTTGGCAGAGGGAGCAGAACCCAGGAAAAGAAGTGGAGGAGGTGGAAGTGGAAAGGCCTGGGGCAAATCAAGCGCAAGGGTGAAGACCTGTGAGAGCTGGCGACTCCAGGGGCAGAAGGAAGGGACAGCATCTGAGAGAAAAGGTCTGCAAGGGGGTGGAGGGCAGGAGAGTCCCAGGTACTATGGACTGAGTCAGCATTTTAACCGCGGAAGGCGATTGGTCGGCCGGGATCTTGTGCTAGATCTTGAGCACAAGGCGCGTGCCTCAGAGGGGCCCCCTCCGTCCAGGCGGCCTTTGCAGAGGGGGAATGGAGTGCTGCTGGAGAAGCTCGGCCGTGGTCCTGGCCCCTCGCCGCTCCGCCCCAGGCTCTGGCGGCTTTCAGCTGGTATGGAAACTGCTGCTGCTCCTTCCGCAGGGCAGCTAGCTGTACAGGTGGGCTTTGAGAAGGGCTGCCACGGGCCGGACCAGCTGTGCCCCTCTCCACCTCCAGGGAGGAGCAGGTGCTGAACTTCTGGATGCTTTCCTTCTGGCTTCAATCCTAAATGACCGCTGACCTTTGCTCCCAATTTTAAGCCTGCAGCAGATTCCTGTGTGTCTGGGCCCGACTGCGGGAGCAGCAGTGACTGCTTCTGCTCATTTCATTTACTGCACGGAGATAATTGCTGGTCTGTGGAGCTTCCCTTTCTCAGAAGAGGACAGCCCAGCTGGGGTCGGGCGGGGTGGGTTCAGCCTGCAGGGAAGGGGAAGCAGCGAGCGGGAGGGGAGGACAAATATTTGAGGATTTGATCCAGGTCAGATCTGTAGAGCATCAGAGAGCATATGTCCTCCTGTCATTATGTTTCTTTGAGAAGTTCGAAGGAGGCGGTGCGGCGTTAGGTGCACATACGTACGTGCGTGCGCATGTGCAGCCTCTGAAGAGACAGATCTTGTCTATGATGTAAGAGAGCCCCGGCCCGAGAAGCAAGGGATGTAGCCTCTGCCCCTGACCACCTGTCCCTTGTTCGTAGGGGTCCCATCTCTTTTTGTTCTTTAATCCTCACCCGAGGATGTGTTTTTATTGATTTTAGAGAAAGAGGAAGGGGGTGGGGGGAGAGAGAGAGAGAGACTGATGTGGGAGAGTAACATCGATCAGTTGCCTCCCATACGAGCCCCTACTGGGGATGGAACCCGTGATCTTGGTACGTGCGCTGCCTGGGAATCGAACCCACAAGCTTTGTGGTGCACAGGATGACGCTCCAACTGAGCCACCCGGCCAGGGTTTAGGGGTCCCATCTTGAAATGAAGGCGTGGAAGGAGAAGATCACAAAGTCTTGCCCAGTTCTGATATTTTAGGAAACCACCATGTAAATACTGATTTATGTATCCGTGTATTTGCACCTAGGTGACTGTGGAGAAATATTAACACATGTACATGATTTTAACTCGTCATCAATATAATCATGCTTTTTTTTTTTTAATAACTGTAAGTATTTCGGGAAAGAAGTAAACATGTTCAGCCACACCTAACATGAATGGTGACTAGGAATGAAAAAGGAGAAAAATCACTTGGGCACCGAGGTGGGTGAAGGAATGCCGAGCCATCGCTCCCGATTTATAGGAACTTGTTTGGTCTCCAAAGAAACCCCCAGCTTCCTGTCTGGGGGAGGTTAAGCCCAAGCATGATACTCATGTTGTCCCGGGTGCTGGGCTGTGCGAGGAGGCCAGGGAGGGACAGACGGAGGTTACAGAGTGCTCATGATGTGCCTTGGTTTATCTGGAAAGCCTGGAGGGCACGGAAGCCTTGGTAGAGCTGATTGCTGAGACCCGGCTTTCCTCTGAGTGCTGTGTGAATAAATGCAATCACCCACCCCCATGTAGCGGCGAAGAGGGTGTGTGCAGAGAGCTGCTTTCGGGTGTGATAGTACAGCCAAGCACTGGGGAGAAATGAGCCCAGAGGTAGACAAGGAATAGAGGTGGGCTACAGCCCCCAGTGAGGATCAAGCACCCTTGAGTTGTGCTATCACCCTGAAGTGGCCCAGAGAGCCTTAAGTCAGGTGGAAAGGAGTGGCCTCTTAACACTTAGATTTTTGCGACTTAGTCATTTTCTTAAGATTTCAGCGATTCATTTTCTTAAGAATTCACGAGCATCCTACTGACACTTAGGTAAAGTTTATCGGAAAGTGCCTGGAGTGAAGAAGAGCGCAAGGCGGGCTCAAAGGTCCCCGATCTAGCCTTGCTGCCTTGAAGTTTTCTTTCCACTGGTCATGCCTGGAGCCAGAATGCCGAAAGGAAGAAGCCCGTCAAGTCCGTCTTTTCCCTGTAATAAACCCAAGGTTTAGTTTCTGTAGGATTGTCGCCCACGATGTGGGAAGTTCAGATTTTGTCCAGCGTGTTCACTGTCTGTGTCCAGTCTGTCTGGTTTTCTGCCCTGCTTTGCCACCCGTTTTGGTTTTTTCTGTTTTTAAATTTTTATTGAATTTATTGGGGTGACACTGGTTAATAAAGTTATATGGGAGTCAGATGTGCAATTCTGTAACACATCATCTGTGTATATTGTACTGTGTGTTCACCACCCCGAGTCAAGTCTCCTTCTGTCACCCTTCATCTCCCCTTTACTCTCTTTTACCTCCCCCCCTTCTCTCTGGCCACCCATTCTTCCATACTGCTGGGTTCTTCAGCTCTGCATGGGACTCAGTAAATCTCTTCTTTTCCACCGCTTCTCCAAACAACGCTTTCAGGGAAGGCGGGGGGTGGGGGTGGGAGGGCGGGGAAGCCAGCATCCTTTTGCTTCCAGCACCATCTCCTCTCAAACCTTCCTTAACCACTTTCAACGTGGCCCATTCATACTCAAGGTGGAGGAACAAATTGCACTTTTTTGGTGTTAGGAAGGAACAAAAAAATGCATATGGCCATGATGTGGAATTTCCCCCACCTTCAGACGGTGGGGGTACAGAGCAATGGTGTGAAAGAACGAATTAGTTATGGCAAATCTCGTTAGTGTCCATTGTAAGCAGAGAAGCTAAGCCATCTGTGGCCACTTGCAAAATTGTTCCTTGTTTGTTCAGGCTCCCCACCGAAGCAAATCTTTGTGGCTTCTGATAATTTGCATACTGTCACTTGTTTGCCAACTGGAGGGTGTCTGGACATGTGTGTGTGAGAGGGCGTCTGTGTGGACATGTATGTATGCCGAAAAGAGCCCCACATTGGTATGCCATTGAAATAGATACCTGGGGGGCCGGCTTTCACTGGGCTCTGGGCTTAGGAGGGGCGGGGGGGGCCCTGGGAGATCCTGTCTGTATTTCTTTTCGATATTCCTAGGCAACATCTCCAATTGGCTTTTTGTGTTTCCATCTCTCGCTCTTCCCCAGAGTCCCCTGCTGCCCCGATTTCTCTGTCATCTCCGCTTCATCTTCTGAGCTCTTAATTGGAGGTGTGTGTTCTGCAAGAGGCAGAATCTGTTGAGAGCAACTTACATCCTGGTTTGGTTGTGAGCTAAGACAGGTGTCTTGGGGTCGTGTGTGCCATCAGCATGACGACGTGGTGCTGTGTCAGATACTGTTGTTTCACCTCCATTTGTTCAACTGTTTACAGTGGGCCTACTGCAGACACGTGGTGTTTGGGGGCTGTTGGGGGTCTAAAGGCTGCATGACCTCCTTTACGCCTGACTTCAGGGGGTTTCCATGGAGTAGAAACGATGTGTGATGAGCAGTGCATGCCCTGTGGATGGGAAGAACAAAGGTCTGGAGGTCACGAGTGGGAGGATTGCTCATTGTGGTCCACTGGCCACTGGAGGCCTGGTGCCTGAGGGTGTGTGAAAGACAGAAGACAGAAGACTGTGGAAGGTGATTGGTCGGCCGGGATCTTGTGCTAGACTTCTAGGATGCCCAGGCTGGCGAACGGTAATGGTACGTGCAAATCTGCAAAAATTAAGCAGCAGAAATGCTCCTCCTTCTTATCATGACAACATCCCATGAGAGGAGTGATGTAATAGGATAAAATTTGTGGGCAAAAGTTGGAGCCCTTCTGCGTTCATTTCTAACAGCCCTGATAATTTATTCTCCCTATGACATCGACAACTTACTTGGTTACATTACACCTTAATTTCCCCTTTGAAAAAAGAGCATGGCGCTTTTTCCTTCTTCTGTTCCTCTCACATTCTCTTATGCCAGGCAGACTAGAAAGAAAGTTGGTGCTTTCATCGCATTGGAAGGTATCCTTTTGTACTCTAGGGTGGCGTCCTCCATAGCTCTCTGCGAGGGTCAGACTGCTTCCCGTTGCTTGATGGGTGTGCACAAAGAATATGAAAGCTGAAAGAGACCTTAAAGATCATCGTAGCAGTCCCCTCTTTACAAATGAAGAAACAGGGTCCAGATCAGTGATGTCTCCTGATTTGTCCAGATCACATGGCCAATCAATGACAGTCTGGAAAAAATAAACACACCCTTTCTAGTCGTCACAATGCTAGGAGTGGAAAAAAGAGACAGGACACTCAATCGCTGTGGCCAGTCATTACCACTGCCTATTTGCTTGGCCCATCTTATTACAGTTTGGCACTTCTCTCTTGAACCCTCCTGAACCCACCATGGCTTTGCCCCGGAGAATCGGATAAAGGAGCCTTTTATTCCCAGTTGCCCTGCACATGCAGCATTCAGAGAAGAGGGGCTAGCCATGGGGGTGGGGAGGGGAGAAAACATTTGTCTTTCAATACTGGCCTGACATGAAAGCCTCACTGACGGGCACTTTGAGAACCCAGCTAAATAATGGTTGCAGCCAAGACAAAAGATAAAACTGACCCACTACTTATGTGGTTACTTAAACATGATTTACCCTGCATAATGCTGGCTGGGACCTGGGGGTCTCGTTTGTAACGAGCCAAGAGACAGCACCATTAATTACATGGGAAGGAGTGCTATCAGACTGCAAACTAGTCATTGCGAAAGAAAAAGTCCTTAAGTACCTTAAATATTCCCCACGTTCTTCAGATACTCACAGAAGCACATAGTCACGGCACAGCTTACACACTGAGGACACAGGCAAGGTGGGGAAATGAGTGCTCCTGGGCCCAAAGTAGGGTGGTAGAGAGAGTGTGTGTGTGTGTGTGTGTTGGGGGAAATCAGTTGGAGCCTTGGAAGCTGCAGTGATTGGGAGAGGGAGAGGCAGAGTTTTGGAAAAGAATGGTCATGTGATTTGGCTGAATGCGAAGTCAGCTAGGAGTTCTGCCTCATCACTGCCCTGGCGGACACGATTCCCGCCATGCATGGTGCATCTGACAGCCCACCCTGAGCCTCTGATCCCCCCGGAGCCTCTGTTGCCCACCCGACACAGTGAGGATGTGGGCCTGGGGAGCAGGCTAGAGCCCAGGAAAGCTCTGAAGGCAGAGGCTGGGAGGCCACGGTTAGGCTGGTGAGAACGGGAGCCCAGTCACAGGAAGGGTCCTATCCACTGCGATGTGCGCATTGTTCTAATCGTCTTTTGACCCTGCAAGCAAATCCCAGCAGTGCTCTTCATGTTAACTGCGTCAGGGGCGTCACCATATCTCCCTTTGCTTAAACATAGAGCCTGAGAACTCAGCTCTGGGCTGCAGTGTCCGAGCCGGAAAGATGAGAAGGTGAAGGCTGGAGGATTTGGAGAGGGCGGGGGCAAAGGTTAAAAGAGAAAGGTTAGCAGGAGGCAAGGGCCCAGGATTGAAATATTTGCTGAAGTCTGACAGGCAACAGAATAGAGGCAGACAAGTGGCAAATTCCTATTTTCTCCTCTAATTGAGAAAATATTTTGAGTGGTATTCAGTCAGACTGCATAATGAGTGAGGGTGGAGGCTGGAGATGGAGAGAGAGAAAATGAATGAGAGTAGATTATTACGTTTTCCCTGGAAGCCAGAGTGACTCCAGAGTCCTCTTCCCTTGGGTGGCACAGCATCCATTTCTTCACTCACACGTTCAGCACATGACCACAGAGGGACCAGCTGTAGATGGTCAGTGGCTGCCCATAGGCATTCGCATCAGATACGTGACGCAGACCTCTCAAGGGCGGGCGGGCACATAAGCACGTATTTCCAGCACGACGCGAGAACCTTGATTCATTGCTGTTACAGTTGTTTTCTTTCAATACCTACATCTTGTCATCTGTGCCTCTCCACCACTGTTCAGTGAATCGTTTTACATCACCTTGTATTCAAGAGAGAGTATGAAGTGATTACAGGTCTGGCCATCCCAGGGCATTGGCTTCTAGGGGGTTGCCCTGCGCTGCCCCGGAAATCGTGTGGTGGGGCTGGGGGGCTGGGTGTGTGAAGAGCACAGTCTGGGTGTGGGGAAGGAGTGAGGAAGCAAGCAGTTGTTTCTTGACTCAGCCATCGCCAGCTGCCCCTCCTCCTCGCTCAGCTCTGCATGTTCTTGCTGGTGAGAAATAGTTGCATGGTTCAGGAGAGCAAGTTTACCTATATTTCCAGGCTGATGGTAGGTAGCACTGATGCTGAATTCACCAGGACCTTTGTGAATTGCAGAGCGTGGAGTTGGGAAGGCAGTGAGGGTCTTGTTGCACAGGGGAGCCCCCATACAACAAGTGACATCCCTGTGGAGCTTTGTGAGGTCATGGCAGAGCTGAGACCCTGTCCCAGCCCGCTGACTCCCCAGCCAGCTATGGGGCCACTGCCACCTCTTCCAGGAAGTGATGACTCAGATTATTTTCTTCAACATCTCTCACCACCACCCCTCACCCCTCCTCCATTTTCTTCCCACAGCTACCAGAGCTAAAAATAGACCAAAGTAATTTCAAGTTTAGGCAATGTCCTTTTTAACTTAGAAATCTATGTTTACTGCCGGGTGCTAGGCTGGGGGTGGGGAGGTAGGCTTGAGGACTTTCAAAGGGGGTGGGGTTCTCCTGCTGCTCAGGTGGCTGGAGAAAACAAACGCTGAATAGCTTCACAGACCCCCCCTCCGCCCCCTCCATAGGTCTCCGAAGGACTCCTCCCACTCTGGCGTCCTCTGGCTTTTAAGTTCAGAAGGGACTCTTCCCCCTGCCAGTTCAGGGACCATTTTTAAAGCCTCATGAAATTTTTTTGCAAGTTTTCAACTTCAACAGCTAAAACATGCAAGTTGTAATAACTTGTAAGTGACATTTTCAGGCTTCTGAATTTTAGTTCCAATAACCCTAGATACACATTACTTCCTTTTTTGAGGAAGGTGGAAACCTGGCTTTGTTGCCGGGCCTAAAGTTGGAAATTAACTGAAAGGGATGGTGTATAATAAATAATAATTGGCATCTCTTAAATTCTGTGTGTTAGACACTGCGCTAAGGAAGCCCATTACAAACAGATTTATATGTAACCCCCGCAACAAGCCTAAGAAGCCTTACTCTTCACGCTCTGCTGATGGGCAGACTGTGGCATTGGAGGTTAGGTAGCATGCAAAATGGCACAGAGCCAACATAGAAGAGAAGTCAAGTCAGTCTCATTTGGAAGTTCATACTCTTATCAAAGGAATATAGATCCTCCCGTTTGCAGTGTAGAGGCCCTAAACTAATATCACTTTTAAATTCCATCACACATTTGATTCCAAATGACCCATACTTGAATTTTTATTAAATTTTTACACTGATTTTACACATGCTTCAAGCCATGCGATGGCGTACTTCGTCACATAATTTGTTTTTAGAACAATAGGTAGGGAAGAGCTCCGGATGAAAGGACCCAGGTAAAGTTTTGTGTGTCAGCGGGGTTCCCAGTCTGACTTCTGCTTTCACCTTCTAGGGTTAGCTGGGGAGATAAAGACCTTTGCCATTGATCCTAGCGGGGAAGAGGGGAAGGCTGTGGAGACGATGCCTACCGAAGGAGCTTGGAAAGTTTAAAGCATTATCCAAGTGCAGGAACAGAATATGTTAGCAGCTTTATTTTTTCCCTTTTTTTCCCTTAATTTTTAACAGTCTAAACATGCTTCAGTCATACTTTTCAGGCTCTTCTCCCTGAGATCCTTTTCATTTGGGTAGCTAGAATGAAGCCCACATGCTGGAATGTGTGAGCTATATGAGAAGAATGATATACCTTTGACTGAACTGTTTGGTCAGCATGTGTGTAAGAATGTGTTTGTTTGCCTGCCTGTGTGTGTATTTTGATACCCAAACAGCCACGATCGTTTAAGGTTTTCCCGTCACTATCCTTATTCTTGTCATCTATTTGGGGGGTAAGAGGTTATGATAAGTGACATCCGTTGGGGCTCCTGTCTTCAGGGCCTTCTCCTCCTTTACTTTTCGTGTGAAAACATTTTCTAGATTTGTTGCTGAATGTCTTGTGTGGGTTATGAAGGTGCATTCAGACGAGATTGTAAACTTGCTGTTCTAGAGGCAGCTTGAGCACTGAATGGCTGGCATCACCGTTCAGTCCTGGCCAGGGGAAAGGAGGCAGATCCTCCGTTTGTGTGAGCACTGGAGGAAGTGGCCAGCTGTGTGATTTGAGGTATCAAGAATGTTCCCTCTACCAGCAAGAATAATTTAAGCAACCCCTATTATATCTTTTCACCAAGCACTCAGAACACCTTAAAATGAAATCTTACTGCCTTCATAAAAGGAGATTCTTGCAGGTGAAGGGGACCCATGTCGGTCTTCCTGACAGACACTAAGACCCATCCTCTGTGCTTTGTGAGGGACCTTGTGGTGGCTGAATAGTCTTGGGCTCAGATGCTCTTTCCTTATTGGATCAAGCTATGCCTTTTTGTAACCTTACCTACTCCTAGAACACAGAAGCCATGCTAGATAGTTGATGACATTTTCTGAGACCCCAAACTAAAACCCAGGTCAATTGTAGCTCATAAAAAAAGAGACTTGATTTGAGGGAGGTTCTTAGAAGCACCCTTCGCACATTCCCTTGTTTGTTCTGCTGTCACTTTTTAGGTTCCCTCTAAAGAATTAAGGAAGGCTATCTCGGGAGGAGAAGCAAAATCTTCTCTCATTTAAGACTCATTACTGAGAAATACACTAATTCTAAGAGACTGAATAATACATGTCTCGTCTATTGTGATCGCTTTAGCACAGCTTGGCTACTTTATTCAGCTTCCTGTGTTGTCCTGTCCGATTTATTTCACATACCAAGACAATCAGGACATAAAGAGGAGGAGCCTTTCGGGGGTCCAGCGGCTATGCAGTGTCGGAATTGGCGGTTCTCCTAATTGGCCGTATCCCTGGATATCAACATACCTGTCTGCTAAGTTTACTTGCCATCTATTAAAAATCACAGAAAGCATGCATGTTTGGGGAAAAAGCCACTGTTTTGCTTCAAATGCAAGTAATCAAATTTAAGGTGCATCTGGGTACCCGTTTATTAAAATCCCATAGTGATCATTTGTTTGTTCCATGAACATATGATGAGTTGAAATTCTGAGGAGTCCTTGTACTCAGTGTTAAGATTACAAAAATCATGTAAGACACGTCGTGTTCCCTCAAGAATCACACAAACTTGAGTGAGATAAGCAAATAAAGTGGAAATTATAGAAGGATGCACTGAACGCAGTGAACAGAAATGGCGACCCTTTGAATCCCGTTGGGGTCAGGGTGCAAAGCTTCAGGGAGAAAGCCCTTGGAGCAAGTTTTGAAGAACAAAAGGAACCAGGTGGACTAAGAAGGAGAATGGGCATTCCAGGAGGAAAGACTGGCATGCGCAAAGCCACGGATTAGTGATTGGCCTGATGAGCGTGTTGGGAGCAGATAGGAGGACCACGCAGTGGGGAGAATGCAGATAAGAACCACCCAGTATTTACTGGCTCCTTACTGTGCGCCAGATAGGGCGATAAGCCCTTCACATATATATCTCAGGTAATCCCCATAAAACCCTCAGACATAGTTACTGTTATTACCCCCACCTTACAAATGAAGTGGAGGCACAAAAACATTAAAGCATTTAGCTCTGTCACAGAGCTAGTAAGAGGAGGAGTTTGGATTTGAACCTATGGAGTTCACTCTTTGAACCACCCCACTTTGGGCCTTGTGTACAAGGAGATTGAACATTATCCTAGAAACCCTCATTTATTTTGGACACAGGAATGACATGGACAGAATTATCTTCTGAAAAGGTCACACGGAGAGCCCTGTGGAGAGGCCAGAGGAAGAGAGGCCAGCTGGAGGCCTTTTACATAATCTAGGTGAGAAGTGATAAAAACCTGAAACACACTGGTGACAGGAGACATCATCAGAAGTGAATTGATTCAAAAGGCATTAAGCAGGTAGAGTCTGCAGGGCTCTGGCTAATGGGATTTACTTGTTGAATGAGATGGTGGAATTTAAGTTATCTCCTCGGTAAATGGATATCACCATTCATAAAGAGGGGCCGGCTTGGGGATAGGATGCTAAAGGAATTCAGTGTGATTCCTGTAGAGTTTCAAGAGAAACCATGGGTGTGGCTTAATTTGCCTGGGGCAGTTTGTGAGTCCGAGGACAGTGGAGAGGGCCTTGGGGATTACAGACACTTAAAAGATAAGCAGGGGCAGAAAGTCTTTACCAAGAGTGGTCTGGTCGGAGCAGGAGAAACCACTAGAAGTCCCCAGGAGCCTATACTTTCTGTAGCACAGGCTTGGCCAGCACTGATCACTGTGACTTTTGGGAGAGTGTTTTCAATGGAGTTGTGGGATCAGAAGCCTGTGAAGAAGGGGTTGCAGAGACTGCAGTATAGACATATCTTTCCAGAAGTCTACCTGTGTAGCCGTTCATCCATATGAGTCAACTTCCTGAAAACACATCATAGAACATTTGCCGGAGCCCAAAGTAGTGAGGCTGGGGCGTATTCTGCCTTTGGTGCATGCGTGGTGCTGAATTTTGGTCCGAGACACACATGGAATGGAACTTGCTTTATCGTGTTCAGGTTTGAGCCCGGTACCATGCAGTATGAAGCAAAATCATATAGCATAGGTCCTGCCTTCAAGCAGTGTTTATTCTAGTCATAGGAATGAGACCAACCGGGAAACTAAGACAAAAGGTGAGCTAAGCAGTCAGTCAGCAGGCTATCAGAGACGGGAGAGATCAGAGTCTGCTGGAGTCCTTGGGGATGTGGGCAGCGAACCCTGCCCTGAAGGACGGAGTCAGGGAGGATCTGGGGAGCAGAGTGTGAGCTTGGGTGTGGAAGCACACATGGGGTGGTGTGTCGGGGCTGGGGGAGGGAGGCAGTGAGGAGCCCACCTCACAGCTCTCAGACCTAAGGGTTTCCTCTTCTTCAGTTGTCTCCTTGACCATGTGCCTTTTTGCAGCCTCCCTTTTCAGGAACGTTCCATGTGCTCACAACCTGGGTTGCTTGGTCTCTGCATCCATATATCTGATGAGTCCCTCTGCCTACCTAGGGGAAGGTATTTGGACATCTGCTGCCTGTTACGCCTGTGCTCTTTTTACTCTGTCAGCCGGCTGTTCCTTCAGCATTTCCCAGTGGTCCAAGAGGGACAACAAGGGGAGCAATGAGCAAAGCCGTGGGCGGGGATGGGGGAAAGAAGAGGAGGCCCAGATGGTCCCAAGAGTTTGGGACGGCTGAATCATGCTGCGAGCCCTTTGTAGAGGAGACTGAAGTTATTCTAATCGCTACTATGTAACAAGCCATCCCAGCATTTAGTGGCACTGAAGCTACGGCCATTTGATTGTGCCCCCGATGCTGTGGATGAGCCAGGTGGGGAGGGCTCATCTCTGCTCCTCGATGTTTGGGAATTCTGTCGAGTGAGTGGGACAGTGTGAGTTTGCCAGACCTCTGCCTGCCTCTAGCTGCTGGCTGAGTCTCTCTGCTCTTCTCCCTGTCCTGTCCCCTGGGCATGTCTGGTGCCGGGACTGGGACGGCTGGAACAGCGGGAGCTGCCTGGGAACTTCGCTGTCTACACAACCTCGCCATGTGGCTGTCTTGACTGTCCTCACAGCATGGCAGTCTCAGTGTAGCTGGATTTCTTCCCTGACATCCTTCCAAGAGAACTGGGTGGGAGCTATGAGGCTTCTTAGGTACTAGCCTCAGAATTTTCAAATATCACTTCCACCAGGTTCTCTTGGTCAAGCATGTCACCAAGGCCAGCCCAGGCTCTTACGTGTGGTAAAAGCCCAGCTTTTTCTACACGGCCACAGGAGAGGAAGGCACCACTGATTTAACTGATGGGCTTCCGACAGGAAATAAGGCCCACAGAGAAGGTTATGAGGCTGTTGTAATCCTCATGGGGAAGGCCCTTGCCCAGTGTCTTAAAGAGCCCTGAATTAAGAGCCAAGAGACCTGAGTTCTGGCTACGGCTTTAGCTTCATTTAACCAACCTTAGAATGGCTCTGGCCTGTGAATTAAAAACCTGGCCTAGTTGGTTTTTTCCTTTATAAGACCAAGATTCTGGGTTGAATGGAGTTAGACTGGTTGTAGAAGATAGGAAATAATTAGCTCTGTCTCTCCTTCTCCCCTCTGTTTCTCTGTCTCCGCCACACACAGGCTCACTCTCACCAGGCCCGCACACGCCCTTCTGTTCTCTATCAGCTAGAGAGCGGGGTGAATGATCGCCATCAGGTCAGCCTTGGTCCAGTTCTTGCTTTTGCCACTTAATAAACACACGGTCCCCCGAGCTCATTTTTCTTATCTGTCAAATGGGGACAACACCACTTACCTGGTCAGTGGGTAACCAGCACGCAATGAAGTGTTTCGTGTCTGCTGAGGGTAGATGCTCCGTAAAAATCGTCATTGTTATTCTGATTACTTGCCCTGATGACAGTCCAGAGTTCCATGATGTCCGGCCGGACTCCTTTACCCCTTCCTCATGCTGTGTCAGGTCCCATTTGGACATAGTCTCTTCATTACAAAACACCAGTGGCTGGGGTGTGCGCGCGCGTGTGTATTTTAAGGTATGGTTTACTCGGGTGTTGTGGTGGCTCTGTCTAGACCTATTGGCTAAACGATGTACCTTTGTGAGTGTGCAAGTGTGCTTGAAGGATTTTAGATCCCAAACTGACCTATAGAACTTACTTATCACTCAACTGGATGATCACGTGGCCTCCCTACGTGTTTTGAATTGGATGAAATTTCTATCTAAATATGATATTCGTGGAATTTACCATACTGCCATGTGCGGAAGAGTGGGACCATGAGACCCCACCTTCTGGAACATGTTGCATTTTGACTGAAGAGGCAGCCCGCCCTAAGGCCCCTGCCCTCTCCCCTCAGGCAGTCGCCGACTCGTAGCTGCAGGAACGTGGTATGCCGAGCAGGCATCCAGTGACGGAGGAAACCCAAAGCCTGCGTCCCGACGGATAAATAAGTAAAGATGTTTGTCAGAACGCATCGAGTGCCATTTCTCACGCTTACACCTTTGACAGGAGCGACTGGATCGTAAGGTGCATTTGTTTAAACCCTGACTGCCGCAGAAAAGTGCACCGTACATGTGCCCTAGTTAGCCCTCCCTGCGCACACTGCCGCCTTTCTGAGGTCTTTAATTCAGTGAAATAAATGAGTGTAAAAAGAAGTGCTGTGCAGCCTCTTAGAGCAGTAAACAAGAACAGTTCAAGTCTTTTCAGGAACCTGAAGCCAAGGGATGGTTTGTTTTTTTGGTCTCCAGGAAGAGCCCGTACAGAAGGCGGCATTGACCTCGCTGCTTTGGCTGGCACCCACCAGGTCCCTTCCTGGCGCTCACATTCCCCCGGCATGTAACTCAACACCTGTCCCTCGGCCTGCAGACAGAGCTCACAGTGATGGCCGAGCCCCCTCCTGCCCCTACTCTAGCAGCAGCTCAGAACCCTTTCACCTAGGAGTTCCAACCCTGACGAACAAGAACCAGAGAATATAGCTCTCCCCAGGATTCGGATGTGAGACCAAGAAAAAAAATTAGTCAGAAAAACAACTCGCAGGGGAAGTCTCGGGATCAGCACAGACTTCCATTCCTATTTCCAGATCTCGATAAAGAAAAAAGATGTAGACATAATAGCGACCTTTAAGACTGGCAAGTAGCCCCCCTCTTTAGTAGAGATGGGCATGTGGTGTGAGTGGTGTCCTCTCACCCTGTGTCAGTGCCAGCCTGTGTGAGCCACCCAGCACCCCCTACTATTTCCGTGTGACATCGCCAAGCCGAATCTCTGGTAAGTAAATAATTAATTTGGAAGTTGGGGATGTTAGTGGAAAAGTCAGCTGTGTCGGGCTCAAATAACAAGCCCCAAATGTGATAGCCACTCTCTGGCCTTCTGAGCGAAGACCTGTCAGTTCTATTAGACCTGGACAGTCCTGTCTTCCAGCCTGTCTCTCCACATTAAAGTCAAGGAACTGTACCTCTCCATCTTTGAATGCCATCTTTGTCCCCAAATGCGTGTGCACACTGGGCAGACGGGGGTTTTCTCTCCTAAGTCCACCAGGCACATGCAAGACTGTATGAGTCATCAGAGAGATGAGTCTCAGTTCTGGTACCTCTGGGGTGTGGGGAGGGGTCAGGCCGTGAATAAACCATTACGTGGCTGATGCTACATCCCTCTCTTTCACCACAGAAACCTCAATTTCCCTTTTTGTGGAAAACAAAACCCTCTTTCAGTGCCTCATCAACGGGACTGCGGCCTTCGAATTGCATGGTGTCCTGGGGAAATTTTAAAGATTAATGGTCCTTTGGGATGGAGTGGCTGGGAGAGCCCCTGCCCCCTGTCCATGGGGGAATGATGGGTCTCCACTTCCATCCTTCTGACCTCGCTGCCAACCTCATGTGTGCGTGAGGAAATTGATCGGCCTACGAATGATTTGCGAACCCCCAGATGTGTGGCTGAGAGGCCCTGAGGGCACCCACCACAGGATCAGCTGGGTCACACATTGCCCTCGCCCCCACCACAATTCAGTGTCTCTGTGGAGCTGGGGGAAGCAGTGAGTGATGATGGGGCCGCAAATCTCAGATCGCAGTGAGCAGGGGGGCTGGAGCAGGTACTAAAAATCAGAGGGTCTCTTGAGGCCTAGTCCAGGGAGCTTTCTAGCACGCTAGGCTGAGGTCATTCCCAGAAAGAGATAACAGAACAAAATCAGACACAGATGGTATAAAAATTTGCAAACTGTAAACGTGATATGAGGGTGACATGTGATGCTTATTGCTTGAGTGACTTTCCTTACCCTTTTGTGCACCTGGATTTGTCATAATTAAATACCCATTCTGTGCAAGTCTTAGCGTCTTTCCTGGGCCTTCCGAAGACTACAGGTGTATTCTTCTAGGAGCCATCTGCTGGTAAAACTGTCTTGTATACTTTGGGAACACATGTGGAGAGGCTTCTAACCTTATAAATGCCATTGCTCTCACAAGACGTAATCAAAAGTCAAAGGTACTTCCAGTGTCACCCAAACCGCTACTTAAAGACTTATCCGTCACCACTTTCTGAGTGGTCTGTTCATTCCTTTTCGAAGCGTCCGTTTTCCCACATCCATACTTTGGTTCACGTTATCCTGACCTTAACTGCCTTCCCCACCTCCCTCGTCTAGCTAGCATGCACCTTCTTTTGCCCCGAACCTCCAGAGCACCTGTCACCAGATCAGTTATGTAGTGGCAAAATGGGGCCCCATTGTTACATTTCTTCTTCAGACTATTTAAATTTTATTTGCTTGTTTACTTATTATGTTGCTTTCTCCCATGTAGATTAGGAAATCCCTTTTGGGGATAAAGGATTTAATTTATTGGCATTTCCCACAGAAGTTAGCATAGCACCTTGCACATAGCAAGTACTCAATAATTACTAATTTGACTCTGTATGATTAATTTCTGGACGATATAGAAATGTACTATATTCCATTTCTACCCCTAAGGAATTTTGCTGTCCAATAAGTAAGAAATGAGGTTACCTATAAGTCTCCATAGAGATGCTTGTTAGCTAAACAGTGTGGGGTTGGAAAAATAAAACTAAATTCTCAATATTTATCAGAGAAGTACACCCAGGGAAAGAGGATTATAGGTGCAAAGAATTTAGTACATGTTACTAAATGCCATCGAAAATGTGCTTGAACATTTCACCTATGGAAGCCTGTTTTTGTAAGTGTTCAAGTCAGAGGAGTGCAGATTCAATTTGAACATCAAGGTGACCTGTCCTCGGGGGAGCTGAATTCAGTAGTGTCCCTCCCAAGCATTCTGGGCCTTCCCTTGGAAAATGTGCTTCCTCTGTGGCATATGGAGAGTGTAATTACTTGGGAGCGACAATGTTGAAATTCGGAAGCGTGACCCAGTAGAGATAACTCTCAGACACACTGATGTTCAACCAGAACAAAAATAAATTTCAACAACTATTTGGAAGTTGATGGGACAGACTTCAGGAAACCGGGAAGGGCAGAGTGGACTTCTGGTGAAATCGTCAGTGCCAACCAAAGCACCAGAACCCTCCTTGGAGGAACCAGAATTGCACGTTGGTGACTGATTTCGAACATCCATTTCAGGCTATAGTCATGATTACGGTTTAAAATGGATTCAGGAAGATGGTTTCCCAGCAGCAGAGGGATATATGTACTTGAAGACTTTGAAAAGTGTCCCCCACCTCCCGCATTTTTAATTGCATCCAAATCTTTTCCAAGCCTTGACCCAGAGGGAGTTGTAATACTTGTTTTAAGCTCACAATTTGTGCTTTAGCCTATTTCTGAAGATGATTTCTGAAATACGCAGCCATGGACCCCTTGGTGAGAGAACATTAGCCCTATCAGAAGGTGCTTTGGTACATGGCAAGGGTGTAGGAGGCAGGACACCTGCATCAGGGGCAGGAGACCTGAATTCTGGTTTTTTTCCACTTACGTGCCGTTCAGCCTCAGGCAAGCCATGTAATTTCCTAGGCCCCATTGTTTCTTCCCTACAACTAAGGTTGTGTTAACTATCTGAGGTTAGAGGTCTGAACCTTTATTAAATCTATTAAATTTCCTTTATATATCTAAATTCTTTGATTCCATTATTTAATGGGATTAATCCTCCTTGCTGCCAGGCAACCTTGTCCACTCTGTTCTCTCCCCTCCCGCTATCCCTCATACACACTTGGTTGCCCTGCCTCCTCGGTTGCTTGTCTGCTTAATTATGTCTACAGTGTCAAGCATAGGGCTTGGGGCGCAGTAGACACTTAGTAAATCTTTGTAAATGGATGAATGATTGATGAATTTATGAATGGCCATTGAGCCCTGGGAGCTCAGACCTGATGGATCAGGCAGGAAAGAGACGCAAATTCAGTTGCAAGTCTGGAAAGTTTCTCGGTGGATACAGGTCAGCAGGACTGGTTTGTTGGAAACTGGTGTTGTTTGGCTGGGTCAAGCCCACTTTTGTGACCCCGCAGAAATAGATTTCACTACACAGCAAGGGCCCAGCCTTCTTGGCTTACTGCCTAGCAAAGCAAGGTGCCGTGTGAGTGGACTGGTGTCTGAGGCGGATATAGCCCACTTCTACCCCGATGGTCAGTACATGGTTACCTCTTCTCGGGAGGGGACTCTGACAGTGTGATTTCTCCACATATAGACTCACGGGCTGTCAACACACACACACACACACACAACAACTGATTTGGTTTGGGAATACACTGTACTTACCCATATTGTGCCGTGTGTAATGCACATCCACGTTTTTGGCCCAAACTTTCAGGAAAAAAATCTTTCATTTTAATTTTTCAATTCAACTTTTAATTTATTTATATTTAGCTACTTGACTTTTTGGTATTATAAGGAAATTTTAGCACTTATTTTTGAACATATTATGGTACCAGAAATTTTGTGTAATAAATGCCATATTTTGCCATGTATAATGCACATTTTTTGGCCCAAATTTTTGAGGGAAAAATAGGGATGCATATTACATGGGCATAATCATTACACACCATGGGTATAATAATCTTGCGTATAATGTACACAAAACCATGGGTATACATTATACATGACAAATATGGTAATGACAAAATAAATAGGTACAAAGTAGTTCAGGTGCTAACCCTGTATAATTCGCACCATTTTTTCCCCTCAAAAATTTGTGCAAAATAGTGTGCATTGTACATGGCAAAATATAGTTATTTTTATCTTGTGTGAGTGGGCGACCAGGTTACCTTGTGAGAGGCCACATGTTATAGTGTAAAATTCACTGGATTTGGAGGTAGAAGACATAGATTATATTTTTAACTCTGGTTCTGAGTGCGTAACCTTAGAAAAACGTCACTTCCCCATTCCCAACTTCTGTCTGTAGGACAAGGGCATTGGACTACCTGATGGCAGAGTTCAAAATGAGGGAAGTCCAGAGATAGAACAGGTTGCCTTTGAAGGCAGTGGGTTTCTAGTTGCTCTAGGTGTCCCCTAGCAGGGGTTCGGTGCCCTAAAAGTGTGGTTTTGTTAGAGGGTCTTTCCAGCTTGAGACCCTGGAACTGCATCAGCATGGGCCAAACTGATGTCAGGGCAGAGAGAAGGATTACATGCTTTGCTGTGTGTGACTCACAAGTGAATTAATTACCCACCATAGCTATCTTGATAGCGACACTGTCACCCCAAATATCTACCATTTTTTAATCTTCTTTTTCTCAGATCTGTTCATTTGGGGGCAGTTGCATATCCAGAAGCACCCATGGCTTCACCTGCCCATTTACTCATGCCTTTTCTCTTCCTCATCAGAGAAGCTGGCACCTGAAGCCTCGTAGGACCTCGCACGTAGCCTGCTAGTGAATCTGGGGACTGGGATGCCCTGGACCACCGTGTGTCTTCAGAGGTTCCATCGATGGGCTCCCCAGTGGCATATAATGGTCCAGTTGCCTTTGTTTAGAGAGTGACATTCATTTTAAGAGTCTTACGTGTCATGTGTTGACATCCTTTCCCCAGTCTCTTTGCAATCCTGTCCTGGTGTCTGCGCCACTGGAGATCTTTATTCATGTTAAATGGTTCTGACGCTTCCCAGTCCTGAGAGAATTATGGTGTCACCTCCATTTTACTGGATTTTATGTTCCTGGAATTATTGAGGACAGATTTTCACACATGTTCTAGATACTTATATTTTTAAGGAGAACATACACTCATGTGGGTACACATACACACACACACACACACACACACACACACACACACACACTCACTCCTTGCATGTGAGTTTCCTATTGCCACTGGAGCAAATTACCACAAACTTAGTGGCTTTAAACAACGTAATTTTCTTATGTTGTAGTTCTGGAGGTCAGGAGTCTGACATGTGTCTCCCTGGGCTAAACTCAAGGTGTTTGCTGAGCTGCCTTCCTTTTAAGGCCTCCAGGAAAGTGACTTTTCCTTCCTTTCCAGTTTCTACGGGCTGCAGGCATTCCCTGGCCAAGGGCTCCATCCTTCCGTCCTCAAAATCTGCAACATCAGACCCTATCCTTGTTACACCTCTCTCTCTCTGGTTCTATATTTTCTGCTTCCTCTTCCCCTTCTCAGGACCCCTGTGAATACATTGAGCTCACGGGGATAATACAAGGTAATCTCCCTATTTGAATGTCAACTGATTAGCAACCTTAATTCTATCTGCGGTGCTATTTGCCCTTTGTCATGTAATAAAACATATTCGCAAATTCCAGGGATTAAGACATGAGACACCTTTGTGGGGACCATTCATTATTCTGTCTGTTATACCTTATTTTAGTAGTGCTTAATACTTGGCTTAACAAAACAAAAAATCATCCAACTTTGCCTTTACCTCCTTGATGTGTGGATAATTCCCTAAGCACAGCCCTTTATATTTGGAAATGAAAATAATTGCCTTTTGTTTAATCCAGTTTGCTATAATTTGTAGAACTGTCGGAGCCATAACATCTTCAAGATATATTTTAATAATAAGACATTTGTGTATTTGTAAAAGAGTCTGACTAAATATTTTCCTTCATCAGAGGTTCTGGAAGATCTGCTTTCCATTGTCGGTGATATTTGAATTTGGATTCAGTCTTTCACATTTGAAGTATCTGGAAAGGATAATTTGGTTATGCTACTTTAAGTGAATGGGCGAAAGGCGCAGAAGAGGTTGACAGTGTTTTCATTAAATTTACAAGCCAGGATACTGAGTTATAGTCCAGCAAGTGCACACTATGTCTTGGCAGGAGTGTGAATCCCAGAAAGGAGCGATTCCGGTTACTGGGCAAAAACTTGACTCTCATGGAGTAGTAGATGCACACATGGGGCTTGGGGGTGTTGCTCTGTGACCTTCCATGACCATCAGAAGGTTGGAGAGTCAAAAGAGTAGACTTTGGTCAGACAAACAGGAAGCATACCCAAAGGTGCTCTGGAAGGGCAGAGAGATGAGGTTCTCCTGTTTACTGAGCATCGTCACAACTCCTCGGACCTCATCTCCCCAGGCGCTGGCTGGGATCCCTCCCAAGAGACATGCCAACGTTAAGCATTTGCAGGTTTTGCTGAGTCTGGAGGTGCCGCGGTTTGGGTTTTTATTCCAGAGCGGGACTGTGGTCAGTAGGGCTCCAAGGATTGTTACATCAATTCCTGTGGGCATTTCAAAGTGAGACTAGGCACATGCTTAATGCTTTCTGCTTAGAAAAGTGGCCCACTTGACCGTTCTATGAATGACCACGTTACACGTTACACTCCGTGGCCATTACACCAGAAAAGTAAACGGCAAGAAAGCTAGCGTCAGGAGAGCTGAGGACTTTCACTCTTTTAACACTTGTGATCACTTACTTCATTTTTTCCTGCTTGGAATGGGAATAATGATCCCTGTCCAATTTATGTCAAGAATTATCTTAAAGATGTGAGCATACTTTGTATGATGTGAGTGTATTTTGACAGCGTCAAGGGTTGAATTTCTAATACTTTAAAAAGAAGGTAGAACAGAAAGGGACACTAGAAAGTGCAGGTTGTCTTTTGTTTTGAGTCACAAACCTTGCCCTTAATTGCTGCATTGACTGGTGGACCATCACGCATGGGATCAAGCATGGGATGGAGTTTGTGGTGTATAAGATGGAAACCAGATATTTTGGGGGTGGGGGGGGACACAGGTTGTTTCATCCATTATCAGTTTAATTCTCATTTTTTATTGTTTTCAAGTATTTTATCTCCAGTGACATTTCACATTCACAAAGCTGTATGGGATGGCTTTCTTGGGAAAACAAACCTGTTGAATAAATTGGAAATGCATCTTGATTTCTCTACTTTTTTTTCATCCTCACCTGAGGACATGCCTATTGATTTTAGAGGGAGGGGAAGGGAGAGAGAGAGAGAAAGAGAGAGAGTGAGAGAAACATTGATGGGTTGCTTCTCACATGCACCCCAACTGGGGCCCGAACCCAGAACCTAGGCATGTGCCCTGGCTGGAAATTGAACCAGCGCCCTTTTGGTTTATGGGACGACACTCCAGCCAACTGAGCCACACCAGCCAGGGCTCTCTATGCTCTCATAAACGTGGGGCTCTGCTGTATCTTAGAATACAAGCTTGGAGATTCAAAGGTCATAGAATGCTGACGACTGAAGAGACTTCAAATTATCTGGGTTTTTTAGAAAGGAAAAAAAAATTATGGCACAAATCAGGTGTGCGTTCGGTGAAATACAGTATTTTCATTCATAGTGAATGTTTAGAATACCTTTTCTGGGCCAGGCTCTGAGCTAAATGCTAAAGACACCAAAATGGCAGACCCAGTGCCTGTCTGTAAGGGGCTCGTAGTCCAGAGAGGAGAAGGGCATTAAAGAGTTAGTGCTCGGCGCGCCCCTGCTGGGTCTGGCTGACAGGAGGACGGGCAGGATAAACCCACAACAAATCGGAACTGCCCCTCAGATTGCCTGGGGGTGCGGCAGCACTGAGGGAAGGCTAAGCATTTCCTATCTCTTCCTCGAGATAAATAAAATAAGATAAAGTCCGTAAGAGACCAGCTTTCACTACCTGCCCCCATGAGGACCTCTTTTCCTTTCCAGTTCTCTGCCACCCTATGACCCTGGAAGCCTAAGATCTATTTTTCACCATCATTCTTCTTATTGTTATTATTTATGACGGTCATTGTTTTAACTGCTCCAAAGAGATAATTGCCTTAGTTGCTAAGGCAACCCAACATATTGGGTACAAGAGCAGCCAGCAGAAAGCTTTTGCCAAACTGCAGGGCTGGGTGGGAGGTGTGGGGTGGGAGAGCAAGGGAGCTCAGCTGTGGAGCTTGAAAATAGCCGTGTTCAAATTATCTCTGCATTTCTTCCACCGAGGGGCGTGAAGCCACTTGGAATCCCGCGCCTGCCAACTCCTCGCCCACCCCTGAGGCTTCCTATTTTCAACCCAGCTACTGCACTCTTTCACTCACCCTCAGCGCTCAGCCAAGAGCTTCCTTGGGCTCCATTTCCCAGACTCCCAACTTCGGCGCGCTGCTCTTCAGCCCCGGAAAGGTTCCTGCCCTTTCTTTCCGGGGCCTGCAAGGGTGGGCGGAGGTGGAGGGGGTGCAGCACACAGGAACGCGTCTCTGGACCCCCTCTCCGGGCCCCGCGTATTGCCCATTTCAAACTGATACAGTCCCTGGTGGTCTTGCTCAGGGCTGGTAGGCCTCTCCCTAACTTGGGGAAGAAAGTACAGGCTGGTGACAAGGACCCATTAAATAAATAAGCCGAGAAGGTGGCGTGCAGACTCAGGGATGCGGCAGAAGTGGCTGAGCCAGGCCTCGAACCCCAGGCTGCTGACGCTTTCACCCTGTATGCCTTCATCAGCGCCCTTGGCTTCCGGCCCCGGCTACCATCTTAGCCTGCGGTCTTCAGGTCATTTTGCTCCAGCCTGTGTCCTCTAGTTAGCTTGTTATTTGTCTCCTGACCGCGGGTTCTTACAGCAGAATTGGGTGTGGTCCAGAGGGGGCTCTGGGACCAGAAGAGGTAGAAGAGAAATCTCATTGGCTAGTTTTGCTTTGCGACATTGGGCCATCCAGAAGCCGCTATTGCCGTGAAATAGGATAATGGGCAGGGGAAAGGGCAAGATGACAAAAGAATCCCTTCCCAGAAGATTTGAGTGGTATTCGTGACCTCTTTCAGCAACTCCTTTCACCTGGTCTTTTCTGCTCACCAGGCACACACACAGCCCCGGGATGTCCAGGACGGGCCAGCCTGCCTGTGTCCTTAGCAGCCTCCAGGGTGTCTTCCGAAGTGTGTCCCAGGGCCCTCTGCTAGAGAGCCGCCTCCGAGTTGATCTATCTGAGCAGGTTAAATAAACAGGTCTGTGTTTGGGTTAATTATCACTGGTTCTGTTGCTCTCCATTACTGCTCCATCCGGGACTCTGGCCAAGGAGCAGATGGGAGAGGCTGCATCATCACCCCTGCCTCCTCATTGTGTCTGGCTCTCCCTCCCTCCCTCCTTGCCTCCCCCCTCCCTCCGTCCTCCTATTTCTCTCTCTCTCTTTCTCTCTCTCTCATTCTCCCTCTCTCTTCATTTGCCTGTGTCCCTCCCTCCGTTATTTTCCTCCCTCTCCCTCCCCTCCCCTCCCCCCTTCCCTGCTTCCCCTTCCCCTCTTCCCCTCCCCCTCCCTCTTTTTTGCTCTTTCTCTCTCTCTTTCTCTTTTTGGCTGAGCAAATAGGCCAGATGGCAGTGAGGGGAACAGACAACAAGTGAGGCATGGCATATGGGGAGCTTGTTTAATTTCGGCTCCTGTAGGGAAGTAGATTGGAGGAGGTGAGCTACAAAAGCAGAAAATGGAAAAGGGAAGGTTAAAAAAAAAATCCCAAAAACACAACAACAACTGACCCCTCCATGGGGGAAATTGGATTCCATTTACTATTGTTGGCCAGTGAAAACAGTTGAGAACCGAGTGACTCCGAAGCAGAAAGTGCCCCTTCTGCATCCCCAGGGTGCAGCCCTACCCGCCCCCCCGCCCCCGTGAGCCTGTCTCGCACCAACGCTGCACACTGCCCAGGAGTCTGGCTCTGGGAGAATGGTCTGAGGGGGCAGGGGGAGGTGGGCAGTAACATGGTAAATGGCTGTCTGTTTGTGCATCAATTCCAGGAAGAAGCTTGGCCAGTAATTTAGAGAGAGAAAAAAATAGAGGTGTCTGGCTAAAATAAGAGGTTGAGGGAAAACTGGCCCCCAGCTAACCTGGCTCTTTCTTCTCCTCGGAGCCTTCTCGCTCAGTTTCATGTGCCTTTTCCGTTTGATTCATCCCCCTCCACGGGCAGCTGCCCCCATAACCACACCTCGACCTGCAGACCCTGTCCGGACCCTGTGCTTACATGGAAGAGTCCAGGCACGATCACGGGGAACAGAGTGTAGGGACCTCAGCGAGTGGCCCTCTGGCAGAAGCCCTTTGTTTTCAGTCAAAATTTATTTAGCCTTCATGGTAGCCACCGAGAACATCAAATTTAAGGCGCCTTTAACTGGAGTTACAGGAGCGATTCTGGCCACAGCACGGAAAATGGCCCATGTCTCGGTCTCTGCAGTACACTCATTCCCACGGATCTGTCAGATATACCGTACCTCCCCCCACCCAGCACCTTTGCACTCTGCCATGGCTGGGGGACCCTCTAGCAGGTTGACTCCTGCCATCAGAGAAGGCTGTGACACAGTGCAGTGCGCTGGATGGGGGTGGGGGGAGAGGTAAGAGCCGTGCCAATGACCCTAGGCAAAGAGAACACAGTCCAGGCGCAACTGCCGGAGCAGCAGCCTGCCCTCTTCACGGCAGGAGCCTCCCCAGTGCCACCAGGCAACACTTTCTGCAACTGATAACTGGATTAGGCAGCAGAATGGGGCAGATAAGTTTCCTGAGGGGCCCTGCTCGGGAACAGGAGCTCCCTGGCCTGGTGTGGGGGCTGCCACTGTCAACGCCCTACGCCAATGCCTCTGGCAGGGCATTTGCATGTGTGTGCCCTACTGTACGGAGGAGCCAGTGGGAAATGCCTGCGGTGGAGGTTCACACGGACCACTGCGGCACAAAGCCCCGAGGCCGAGCAGCCCAGTGGCCCCGGCTGTCAAATGTCGTGCACTGGTCCCTTGCAAGCAGCACGGGCGAGACGACTGCTCAGAGCTGGGCCAGACGCAGCCTGTGCCCAAGTGCGGCCGGGCTCTGTGAGCCTCGCACAACCACCGGGCACCCAGGCGCAGAGCTGCCGCCCGCCTTGCCCAAGCCTCCTCTTAAATAAAAAGAAATGTTTTTTTTTCGTGCTGGCTTTCTGTGGCAGGCCGGCGGTTTGATCTCCCCTGAATGCTGTCCCCTTGTTTGAGCTTTGGATTCTGAGAAGATTCGGGGCATTGTCCGGGGTGGCGGGATGTCGGATTGATTTCGGGGCCTTTGTGTGGACGTGGGGCTCCTGAATGAAGCTGTTATGCGCGTCTGGGGCTGGCGGGCAGGCTGTCCGGCTGCAAGCTGGGCCTCCCTTTGTTGTGGGGGCCTCATTGAGTCCACGGAAGAGGCTCATTTCAGGGTGATTTACTGCCACCCAAACACCAGCTGTCTGGTGTGCTGAGGCCTGGCCCCCTCTGTGGGGGTCTCTTCTCCTTCTGAAGCTCTCAGAGCCCCCACCTCTTCTTTAAGCACTTATTATATATTCAAATTCATGTGTATGTATGTATATGTACATATTATATATTTGCATACATGTATAAGTACATCTATCCTATCTGTGCATATTTTTTTGGTTTGTTTTTTAATAGAGGGCTCTGGGCTGAGGCAGGGGTAGGCGACAGAGCTGCCGGGCTGGGAGCCATGTGACCAGGGTTCCAGCCCCAGCTCTGTCCCTCCTTAGTTGTATGACCTTGGGCAAGTCACTTGGTCTCTCAAAGCCTCTGTTTCGTCCTCAGAAAAAAAAGTGAGAAACATTCTTCTTGAGAGAAAGAAAGTGCTCATGTATTTCTTGAAATATTAATGTATTTTAAAACTATGAGAATAAAGGGAAAGAGGGTATCCTCTTACCCTGACATTTTTGTAAAGCATTATTCAGGGAAAGATAAAGCCCCAAGGCAGCGGGAGCAGGGGACTGTGTAAAAGGAGGCCTGTCAACCTTGCGGGGCACCGTGCCAGGGGCGGAGGGCAGCATCCAGGCTCATCCGCCGCAGCATCTGAGAGCCAAGGGCCAGTACGTAAACTGGCGCCATGTTCTGCTGGAAGTGCTAAGTGAGCGTCAGAGAGGGGCTCAGGAGGCCGCCTGGGATGGAGGGAGGAGGCGATGCAGGATTGTTTTGAAGTTCAGGATGGAACTTTTGAAGAGAAAGGGCTGGGAGAGTTATTCCGTGGCGTTCGAATGGTCATAGTCATCCCTGTCCCGGAAACTTTCCTTAAAGGCTCCCTTGCTCAAACCAAGGAGCCACGGTTGGGTTTGAATGGGGGCTGGGGCACAGTCATTCGTGCAGGGCCAAGGGATGGACAGGCTGTCAGTCAGCCTGAAGAGCTTTTAGAAGACAGCCCTCACAGTTCAAGTAAGAATAGTGTTTAAGGTTTGGGGCTTCACAGTAGTGAGGACCGCAGAGGCGGGGGAAGACATTTATGATGTTCACCTGACCTCAAGACTGGTTAGATATGGGGGGCTGGAGAGAAGGGCGTGAGTATGCAATGAAGTCCCTATTTCTGTAAAATAGGACAAAAAGTAGTATAACATTTATAGCATTGCTAACCTGACACATAATAAACACTCAGTATTTGCCGTCGCTAATAATGATTGTTGTTATTGATATTTTAGGTAACTTAGTGGTTACCTCCAGGCCATGTCCCAAAATGGAGAACCAGGAAAGAAACAGATTTTCTGGAGGGGAGAGAACATGGTAGGAAGAGTGGGATGATAAGTCTGAGCATAGTTCAGTCTTCGTGGGTGTTATCTAATGTAATGTCTTTGGGAGCAGGGTCTGCGTTGGAATTATCTCTAGATCCCCCATAATGCCTAGTTCAGTGCTCACAACATGCGAAGCACTTAATAGATATTGGATGAATTTATAGATTAGCATATATTCTGAATCTTAACAATCAGCTAAGAAATAACCTTTTATTCTGCAGACTTTAAGGAGTACCAGTTAGTGACATGCACAGGGGGCACGGTAAGGGACAAGCAGGAGCGATATGCGCCAGCAAGGAGATTGTGGTCCGGTGTCCATAAAGATGACAGAAGAGCTCGATGCTCATGCGGTCGAGGAGGATTCTTTTTTTTTTTTTTAATTTCATTTATTTATTTTTAGACAGAGGGAAAGAGAGGGAGAAAAAGAGAAACAGAAATATCAGCATGTGGTTGCCTCTCACAACCCCTACTGGGGACCTGGCCTGCAACCCAGGCATGTGCCCTGACTGGGAATTGAACTGGCGACCCTTTGGTTCACAGGCCGGTGCTCAATCCACTGAGCCACACCAGCCAGGGTGAGGACTCTGAATGTTGTTCCTGCATGTCTGAACTTTGCCTCGGGGTAAGGGCGAAGGACAGGTCCAGCATGCCATGGATGCATAGGATGTCTAAGTTGTCCTGAAATAGCCTCATGTTTTTATCTAGTGCCTGGTGGGCAGAGACAGATCTTGGTGCAATGGTTATGCAAGTCAACCCCAGCTTTTATTTTTAAAACTTTTTAAAAATGTATTGATTTTAGAGAGAGAGTGAGGAGAGGGGAGAGGGAGATGGGGGTGGGGAGAAACATCAATTTGTTGTTCCACTTACCTATTCACTTGATTCTTGTATGTGCCCTGCCCAGGGACAGAACCCACAACCTTGGTGTATTGGGATGATGCTCTAACCAACTGAGCTACCCGGCCAGGGCATCCCCAGCTTTAACTGCTGTCTGAAGCTGTGCTCCTAGGGCTTAGGGAGACAGCAGTTATGTGGAACTTCCCAGTTCCCCACGACTCCAGCTTCAGCCGTATTGACTGTGATGCCTCTACATACAGGGGATGCCTTGGACTCCCAGGGGCTGCTTCTCGCTCAGGCTTCTTTTTAGGGAGACCTTCATGACCCGGGGTGGGGGAGTTTGCTGTTGGTTTCTACTTTGTATGGGTTGACGATCTCATGAGCTTTGTAAAGTTTAAATTTAGAACAACTATAGGCTCCCACTTCTGGGACCTGCTCCAGGAGGTGTTGCAGCAAGTACTAGAATCTCTCAGTATTTCAGAAAAAGGGAACTGAAAAGAGCCTTAGAAATCCTTGGAAGATTAAAAAAAAAAATTGTCTTGCCCTGGCCAGGGTGGTTCAGTTGGTTGGCTCATTGTCCCATAAACCAAAAGGTTCAATTCCTGATCAGGGCACATGCCCAGGTTGCGGGTTCAATCCCCAGTCAGGTCACATACAAGAAGGCAACCAATCATTGTTTCTGTCTTACATCTCTCTCAACTATCCCCCCCACCCCACCACTTTCTCTCTCTCTAAAAGCAATGAAAAAAATGTCCTCGAGTAAGTATAAAAAAAAATTCTCCTCTTTCTGAAAATGAAAATAACTCTATTATAAAGGAGAGGTGCTGGCTCAAGCTGCACAGCTAGAGAACAGTCGGGAGAAAATTCAACCCAAACAACCCAGCGTACCAGTCCAGAACTTGCCCTGCTTTTTATGTGCTGTTCCATATAGCTATTCATGAGCGAGATTAAATAAATTAATGCCCCTCCCTGTTTCTTAATTTTCCCATGAGAAACTTGAAGGTATCAGACTAGATTAGGTCAGCATTTTACAATAGACAGTCTGCGGAACACACTTATTGAGAATATTAAAAGGTGGTAGAGGCCAGGAAGGATTCCGTGAGCAAAAAAGATTGGGAAACACCTGGTTAAGCAAAACTAAACAGATGTCTTTGCAGTAGGATGTCTCAAAGCCTTTAATATGTTAATGAGCATCATGGTTCTCCAAGTGTGGTCGAATTTATGGTGTTTCACAAACTCATTAGATCACAAGCTGATGCCTACTAGACCAGCTATTTCTGGACCACTCCCAAGTCTGATTCTAGTGTAGAGATGCCTCTGTGACAGAGAGGCTTCGATCTCTGGGTCAGTGGGCCCTTGTAAAGATGTTGCACCGATTCTTCAGCCTCCCGAGGCTGGACGGGGTTGGGAGAGAGATGGAAGAGGAAACTTGGTAGAACACGGATTCCACTAAGTATCACCTCCCTTCACCAAGAGGAGCAAGGAGAGAAGGAAGGGAGAGCCATTCTGCTAACCTGGAGAAGGGACGTGGGTCTCTTTCTCAGAGTGAGGATGGTCAAAGACGATCTCTTTGTTTCCTCCGTTCATCAGGAAGAATGAAGTTTGCAAATGTAGCCCTAGAGAAACAAAGGGAAAGAGGGGAGCAAACAAAAACATTTGTTTGCTTTTTCAGAGGAGGAGAGGGAGGAGGGCAAGGAAGAGGACATCAGAGTCAGCTCTGGCTTCATCGCTTCTATTGAGCAAACATCAGGATGGTTCCTGATCTTGGTGAAGCTTCAAGTAGCTAAAGAGAATGTGGTTTCACAAGTCGCCAATAGCACAAGGTCAACCTAAGACCATTCAAGGTGCTCCTCAGAAGGAAAACGGCCTGTGTGTGGGCATCATATGTGTGTTCGTGTGTGCACCTCGAAATCGTGATGAAGGTAAAGGGAACTGTGTCCAGAGCTCATTTAGCTCTCACCGAATTGGATTGGCAGTCCTGGACCTCAGACCCAGATGCACCGATCAGCCTCCCAGAAGCTGGTCTTGACCACTTATATGGTGTTGGCTACTTATTGGGCAGTGCAGGAGGGATCATGTAGCAAGACGCGTTTGCACTCGCTGCCTGGGCGTGTGGGAGGACGCGCCTGAAAACACAGACCGATGAAGGAAGGTGGCGAACAAGTGCCTCCCAAAGGCTGCCGTGGAACCTTTGCCAGCTCCGCTTCCACCATCCATAGTCCCTTGTTCTCACCTTGACCGCTGAGGCTTCCCTTTTTGTGAGCAAAATGGTTATAATAGAGAGAAAGGGGACTCACTTCAGGGGTGTCATCACGGTAATGCACTATGTATATAGAGCAGAAACAAGCCCCCTTCCCTCTTTCCATCACTGGAAGCATCGCTCCCCCAGGGCCGGCACTTAGTAATACTCGTGACCCTCTCTGCGACATTCTGAGATTACCATCATTTCGTTCCATTCTAGTCAGTGTAATTGGACCCACTTTACAAAAGAGAAAGCGAGGCATAGAGAGACGTGTCACTCTGGGACTCGGAGAAAATCACTTTGGAGCCAAGTGTGCGCTTCTGATTCTAAAATTCTGTGATGTTGTCAGAAAGAAAGGACCCAGGACTAAGCCTCCCCCATGTCCAGCACACCCAAATCTCTGGCTGCCTTCTGTTTATCACATCCTTGTCTAGGAGTCAAGGAGCAGTCTGAGAACACAAACCCCAGAAGGCCGAGCTTCGTATTCAATTCCGGGGTAACAGTTTACTCTTTGAGCGAGAAAGTTTGGAGGGTCTAGGCTGACCTTTTCTAGGCAAGTAAAGAAAAACCGATATATACAATAATACATGGGCTCTTTCCTAAAAGGGCTTGCAGTTTGTTAAGAGATAAAGGGTATACATATGAAAAGTGAGGGGCCATACATCATCAGATCTAAGAGGCCACAGATTGTGGGACAATTTCAGAGATGTTAGAAATGAAAAATTATGTACCTTAACATCAGTGGGACATGGTAATAATGCAAAAGGTAAATTCAAATAAAAGCTGATAATTTAGAGTTGTAAGCCCCATGTGTGCAATCACCAGTTGTTTCTGCTGATGTACCAGTGCATGATGAGGTGGCCAAGGGATGGTACGGAGAACGGTAGCCTTGAGCTCCCGGTGAGGAAGGAGGAGGACATGGTCACATGGGAGGATTCATGGAAGATGTGAGACTGCTGCGTGAGGAGTTGAAGAACTTGGAAGATTTCAGATGAGTGGAGAGGAGGAAGGTGTGGTGGGGAATGTTCAACCCTGGGGGTAAATTGCCAAAGAGGATCATGGAGACCCAGATTTATTCGTAGGTGAATTAAAATGCTTGTCTCAATCAGCCTGGGCAGCTATAACGAAATACCGTCGACCAGGTGGCGTAAACAACAGACATTTCTCTCCCACATTCCTGGAGGCTGGTGAGCCCCAGACCAAGGAGTCAGTAGAGTCAGCTCCGGCTGAGCTCTCTTCATGGCTTCCTTCTTCCTGTAGCCTCACGTAGCAGATGCAGAAGCTCTGATGCCTCTTCTTCTTAAAAGGGCTCTGATCCCGTCATGGCGACCTCACCTTTATGACCTCTTCTAACCCTAATCACCCCCAAAAGGCCCCATCTCCAAATACCTTAACATCAGAGATTAGGTCTTCGACATGTGACTTTTGGGAGGATACACACATTCAGTCCATAATAATAGGGAACCTGTATAAATTAGGTCTGGGTCCTGGAACTTAAAACAGTGGACGGACTCAGGGAGCTTGTGAGGGTCTGAATAAGGCAGCATTATCATGCGGATCTTTTGAGGGGCTACAGACATCCGAGTGGGCCTTTAATTATAGCAAACGTCACTGGATTCTTCAGGGTTTCACACCCCGGTTCCATTCACCTTTCCTAGAGTTTTGCTCTGTGGAGGACAATAACAGAAGGGAACACATATCCTCTGCTCTCAGGAGGCACAGCTAGAAATTACAAAGCTTCAACTATGAATGATTTTAAGACTAAGACCAGCTAAGGTGGAAGGTCTGTGAGGTACTGATAGTCTGTTATAAATAGGAAAAGATAGGAGATCAGCGTGGGCTAGTTGATAAGGCTTCTTGGGAAAGGTGGGATTTATGCTGAACCTTGAAGATAGCAGGGCTTATGATGAAATGAGAAAGGGCATGAGTAACTATATGCAAACGTTGTATCACTATTTGATTTTTCTCTTACTTGTTATTTTATTTCTTGTTATTTGATCTATTTCTAATTCAGGTACAGTTACAGTTTGAGGGTTATAGAGCAGTGTACCCAGATGATCGATGAGCCTCGTTTCTAGCATTTACCTGTGTCATGGAGTTCATGGCAAGGCAAAGCACCTTGTTTGTCTAGGGTGTCGTCAGGGCAAAGGTTAGATGTGAGAGAGGGAGGAGACAGGAAGATAAGGGAAAGTACTTTCCACATCAGCCTCAACACTGTTCCCTGTATCTTTGGGGAGGAAGATAGAGGGAAATTCAGAAACTTACCCTATCAGTTTGTAAAAACGTTGCTGCTTAAACCAAGTGACCGGAGTTTGGAAGAGTTAGGAACCCAAAGGAGTAAGGGCTGGAGGAGAGAAAGTAGATGAGGGGAACTGGCAGAGTGGAAGGGGCAAGGCTTTCACAATTTGGATTAGGGCCCATTCTTTGCTTTCTATGCCCCTCCCTCTTTTTCTACCACCCTTTGGCAACTAATCTTATAGGACCTGTGGCCTCTATTTTACTACTGTTTAAAGTTACTTGCAGGCTGTGTTGCTCTTTGATTTATCTCTTTCTTGTTGTTTTATTTATTGTGATTTGATCCATTTCGTCTCTCTCCAGTTTCAGTGCCTAAGGTCTGGAATGCAGGGACTGTTTCTTCTTGTCTCTCAAAGCATTGGGCATGTTTTCTTTTTCTTAGTAATTACTTAATAGTGTTGACTTCAGTACTTTTGGGAAATAGACAGAATGCAATTGTTAAATAAAGGAAAAAAGAAAATATATATATATGTATACAAGGAGTGAAGGAAGAATAATCCATGTTGGTTTATTTGATTTGTATTTACTTGATGGATTACCCTCCCAGGCCAGCTGATTCATCAGCCTTAGTAGGAGACCCATCAGGGCCCCAGCGGCACTTGAATGCCTGGATCATTAGAGCATTGACTGGAGGTCAGTGCTTGGGTGAGCCCGGGACCATCTTCCTCATAGAGAGCCTGGACAGCTGCCCCTGGGATCGTAGACGCCGAGTGCGCGTGTCACAGTGAGAGACATAGGCAAGCGACAGGACTGCTTCCGAAGAAGGAGGGGGCTCTTGGGGAGCAATCTAAATGGAGTGCTGGTGGATGTGTACGTCTTTCGGTGAGCAGAGAGATTGCACTCTAACGGTGGCAACTGCAGACTTGGCTGATTATCTCTTGCTGTCTCTTGTCACCCATTGAGTACAGCTGACACATTTTATATATTACTTTAAGGGCCTTGTAGGTGTCGTGAGAATGCTATGTAACTACCCGGAACGCTATGTAGCAACCTAGGATCCGAGGTTGCTATGGAATCTTTACAGGTGGGCTTTCGGTTTTCCCCTCACCTTCTGAAATTGGATGCACAGCTTTACCTGTATATGCATTTAAGCATTTTTCTGGGAAGGAAGTCAATAGCCTTCATCAGATTCTCTAGATCATCTGTGATCCAGGAAAGTTAGAAACATTCAGCCCCTCAGATCTACAGATGAGGAAGCCAAAGCTTAGAGAGGGTTATTCACGTTCTCATGGTCACCGAGAGCTGGGACAAATTATGCAGGTTTCTAGTCTTACCGCGCAGTGTTCCCTCCCCCTTTCCTCTCTGATAGATTAAGAAGTCACCTTTGCGTGTGGATTATTTCCAAAATCCTACTGAGAAGGATGAGCCACTACACAGAGATTAGAGATTGGTTTCCTGCCAGGGCCTTTAGTCCAAGGCTACCCTTGTGTTGGAATCATCGTGAGCCCACCACACGCCCACCACAGAAGAATAGGAATGTTGTGCAGTGAATCCTGGAACCCCAGAAGGGCAATCTGGATAGAGCCTCTGAAGCAGGTATAAAAATGCTTTCGCACCCTCGGCGGACGTCAGTATAAGGAGCCTCCCCTCCAGGGATGGGAGCCTGAGAATAGGGAACAGAAACGTGCTCTCACTTGCCTAACGTCAAAGAAATGTCTTTGCCTAGCTTTTGAGAGTCTTATATATTAGATCTAGCGCTCCCCCAAATAATAGGAACACGCTGTTGAAGAGCCTTCCCGGGCCTTTGCTTCAGCCTCCCAGGCCTAAGGAAATCCCCTGCTCAAGCCCCTGGTAAACGAACATTGGCTTCTTTACCCCGTGACTGGTGTGAGCATGGACGACCCAGACAGATCTTTCAGGTGACCCTGAGCTCCTGTCGGAGGCAAGGCAGGTGGTGCGGCAGGACACGTGTTCCGGGTGGACATCACGGTCAAGCGTCTGGAGAAAATAGTGTAACATTGATGATGGTGGTGGGTGGTGGTCCAGGGAGGGCGGGGTGAGGAGGGGAGGGAAGAACGCCAAATCATGGCCACGAATGGGAAGGAAGTCAGGAGTCTCGGGGAGACGGTGAAGAAGCGTGGCAGAACTCCTTGATTCTGCAGACAAAGTCTGGATACAGGTGGCTGTTCGGAGGGTTCTGGACATCTAAACACCTGCCATTCTTGGGCAGCTCAGACTTTTAGAACGTTGTTTTTTATGTTGCACCGAAATGTTTTCTTCTCTCTTTCTTCGTAGATTGCCTCTGGGCAGTTTCTTAGAGCCCTGTAAGCTAGGTCTTTCCTTTTTTCCCCCTCCCCCCATAGGACACCTTCTATATTTGAAGGCAACCCTACCTTAGTCTTTTCTTTGTTCAACAACCTTTATTTTTTTTTCAGTTTCCAGTCACTCTGCAGGTTATCCTTTGTAACACTTCTTGAGTGTGAGATATTCCCCCATAAAGTGGACTCCATTCCCCCAGGCGTAGTCTGATCAGTGCAGAGCAGAGTGGGATTGGTGCAGGGTACTTGGGTGACAGCTTGACTCTTTATACTGTGCTTACAGCTTAAACCTATCTGGCTTCATCCATACTAAGTTGATTTTGGGTCAGCATCCCAGCCTAGGGAGATAGTTTCAAATTTGTTACCTTTTGTCCATTACTTTGGTCATTCCCTTCTATTTTATGTCACCAGTAGTGTTGAATTTTAAAGAAAGCCTTTTATGAGTTTCTTCAAGCAGTTAGTGGAGATACTGAGTAGAGCAGCGTCAAGGAGCCTGACCGTTCTGATAGAGAAGTCCCTGCATGTCTCTGACCTTGAGCTCTTCAAATGAGCACCACACACTCATAGCCACCCACAGTAAAACGTGTGTACACCCAGCCCCGGCAATGGAATTCCATCTCGGGAATTTCTCTAGACCACTCAAGGGTCTCTGCAGATTCAGTCGCCCGCATTGTTGTGAACTTTGTCATTGCGGTTCTCCTTGGCTCTCCCGTCCCTGGTTGGACCCTGCGTCTTCGCTTCATGCAGTCACCACTGGCCCTGATGAGCAATTTTGGATATGGTTTTTTTTCTGTTTACATTTAAAACCCTCCCTTCCAGGGAATTCCTTCCAGGAATGACTCCGGAATTTACACTGCCCAAACCCCAGCATAGAGAATGAAAGACACTCTTTCTTCAGCCTACCGTTGATTGGAGAGCGTGATCAGTAGGTTGATATTAATCTCTTGATCAATATTCTGTCTTGGCATCTTTGCTGATTTTCTTGAAACTATTCACAAAATGTCATATGCCTTTAATTCATTGAAAAAAATAAGAACTACTAACTTGTTTCTGACCTGAAGTAGGTCACAAGACCTCAGTATACCTGTTTTGTATTTTATAAAATGAAGGATCTTGACTAGAACAACTTTCCTCAAAGTATTTTCCAAAATGAGATGTTGCTAGGCATTAGGTTAAAAAATGAGGACAGAAGGAAAATCCAGTCATTAAGCTTTATAAATGCTTGATAAAAAAAATTAAACAAGGGTCTTTATAAAGCCCTCCGCAGAGCCCCCCACATGCTAGCGTGCCTCATGAGTCTCTGAGAGTGAGCAGTCGTGTGCTGTTTCCCGAGTGCTGCTTGGTCGCAGATCAGCACTCATTGGGACAAATAATCTGTGCCCCCCCTCCCCCTTGAGAAACATGGAACTAGCTGGTTCGGGCAGAATCCTTAGGGGTCTCCATGCTGACAAGTGCATTCTTCACTCAGAGAGTCCAGGGCTGGACATGCCAGGCAGGTCGCTACCCAGCCGTCAGCCCGGCTTCAGTGCCCGCTGGGAGAGCTTGTCCTTCTGCTGCAGTTATCACCGTGAGGAGGGCATCTCCTGACCGCCCCTGACATTGAGGAATGGGAGCAATTCCCTGTACGTGTCTCTCCCACCACCCCCTCCTCTCGTCTGCTGTCCCCTCCCCGGCATTCGGGACATCTGCCTTGCGAAGCTCATTAACCTCTTTAATGATGCAATATCCTTTTTCCATATAAACCTCTGTTCTGAAACTTGGCCACTCTCAGTGCTTCCCAGGAGGAGCACTCACTCGTGGGTGGCTTTATGAATTGGAACTTGTCCCTCTGTGCGGGGAGGAGGATGGGCACTCAGTTTCCAGCATGGAGACATGCTTGGGAGAGCACCAGGGTGCAGTTGTGTGGATTTCTTGAATTTTCAGAATGACTTTACTGATTCACAGATGTGATATTTTGCTGCCCTGCTGATGGATGACAGTGCTCTAAATCCATTTGATGAAAGGAGGATTTGACATTTTTTATTCTTTGGCTGGGGTGGGGAGTGGGGTACATAATTTAGTTCACACATCTGACTCCTGAGGCATCCTGGATAAGAAACAGTTATTAGCGTGAGCCCCTTTGATTTTGTACACCAGGTGATAGAGGACAGTGAGGAAGAGGATTTGGGTTCACTTCTTGCGTCTGTCCAGCAGCTGGAACTCCATGGCCCCTCCCCTCTGCCCTGAGTTTGTCTTTAGGGCGAGGCAGATTGGGTTGACATCCCAGTTTGCAACTTACTAACAAGATGAGTGATCCTGGACAAATCACTCCATAGCCCTGATCATTTCCATCAATGAAGTATGGTCAGAATTAAATACTTCTAGTCTCAGTTAGTGGTTTCCCAGCTACCTGAGGTCCACAGTACAGCTATACTCTTCCTGGGGCGTAGCTCACATGACTTTAACATGGAGCCTGCCTCCCAGCTGATGCCAGGTCTCTAGACATACCAACTAGACATGGGTGCACTCATGGGTGCTCACATATGTGCAGGTGGGTATGCATGAGCGCATGTGCTGTGTCTCCTGTCAGTCTCCTCTGTGCTTAATGGGATTGTTATTATGAGTTTTAACTGACATGATACTGATATTAACTAACATTATAGCTAACATCTATTCAGCACTTACTTTGTGCTTCCCACTATCTCATTGAATCTTCCCAACAATTCTGAAGGCAGTACTTAACAGATGATGAAATAGAGTCTTGGAGAGGTTAAATAGTTTGTCTGAGGTCATGCCACTAAGATTTAAACCCTGACTCCAGAGTCTAGGCTCCCGACCACTCTGTTCTAAAGGATAGGGAAGCAATTTATGAACTCTCAAGTGCTCTTCAGATCAGGGCCCTATCCTATGGCTGCTAACCCTCTCCTAATTTGAAATGTGCCAGAGGATAATGAGGAGAATCGAAGCGATGTGCATTAGGGGAATGTGCGTCTGATCGCTCCATTTCTGGTTGGAGATGGGCCTGTTACATGTGTCTCTGAGGGTCCTAAGGTGGAGGACACAGAAGGAAGAGGGAAACCTCAGTGTGGCTCACTATCGAGAGAGAGAGAGCTGGGAAGTTTCAGCTCCCCATCTCTCCCATCAGTCACCCACTTAGAGTCCTGTTCTAATTTTGTCTCTGAGCCAGGAGAGGGTAGTCTGGGGACAAAGAGACTCAGGTAATAGACGATGTCGGGACACTGCAAAGTTCAGAGACTGACAGGATGTGCTCCTAAGGAGATAAATAAATCAGTCCTCAGGTCATTCCCTTGACTTCCTGTCATTTCCTTGGGGCAAAAAATAGCAAGCAGTAGCTGAGAATAGATCTCAGGACCTAACTCTTAAGACTCCAAAAGTCGCAAGACCAAAATAGATGTTTTTAAGGTGCTTGCTGTTTATTTAATAACTTGCATCAGTGCACCACTGAATATTGTTAACGATCTGGCCTTTTTGCCCGTCTCTGTCCTGTTTCTTGTTTGGCCATTAGGATGGTTTTATGGGAAACTATGGACCTGGGTTCCGACCTGTGCTTTCCACGTAAGAAAATACAGACTTGAGTTAAGGGGCATGTGTTCCATTATCTGCTGATCAAAAGGCACCGCGTGGGTTCCTGCGACACCTGCGGGGACCACCATAGATACTGCATTTGTGTGACATTGGTTCATGGTCTACACTCAAACTCTCTGCAAAACCAGTTTCTCGAAGTAACATTCCAAGCTGGAGAACATCATCTTTCTTCTGTTTACCTTGCAGTTAGTGAATTAGGGTCCTCTGGGTCTTTGTATGATGAACTCATGCCGAGATTAGGCAGAGTGGTGCTGTCATAGGGCATGGAAAGGTGAGGGCCTCTCGATTTGTCTGTGGTGGTCCGTGAGCCGTGATCCCTGCCTTTCCGCTTTATTTCAGGAGGTGTGTTTTCAATCAGCGGACTGTTGTGGCTCCACAGTTGCCCCTAAGAAATGCCCGGTTTGCTAAGCTTTACCGCGTGGGGGATACTTTCAACATGTAAAACATAATCCCTTACTGAAACCTTAAATTATCCAAACTGAAAGAACTTTCCGGGTTTAACTGGCATCTCTCAGTGAGGTGGCTTGTTTTCATTGCTTCCTTTTTGCTCTTCAGTTTCATTCCTATTTAAAGTCAGTTTCACCTCTCAGTTCCCTTCTTCTGCCTTAGCCTTACAGAGTTTCATTTCCCGCACACAGTGTGATGGGTAGATGGGGGTCTTTACAATTAAATCTAAAGTAAGAAGCTTTCCCTGAAATATGACCAAGGTATTGGTCGGTAAGGGGAAGGCAGTTTGATTTCAGAACAAATCACTCATTGGAAATCTTTCACCCTGGTATTCCTCCTCTATACCTAATGCTGTTACTATGGAGATCATACGTCTCAATTTGGGCTTCATGTTGGAATCACTAGGAACTTTAAAAAAAAAAAAGCCTGATATCTGTGCCTTATCCCATAGTCATTAACTAGAAAATCTCGAAATGGGTTCCAGGCACTTGTATTTTTTTTTTTTTTTTTCTTAAGTTCCCCAGGTGCTTTTATGTACAGCCGGGTGGGAACCACTGGCCAGGATGCTTGCTGAGGGTCCCGGCTCCTTGGCTGAGCACCATCAGGATTATCGTGCTCGTGGTGCCTTTGCTACTGCAGCAGCCACAGAACCAGTGTCATGGGTCTCCTGGCCCGATGGTTACGGAATCCACTCCCCTAGCTCAGTAAATGCTCTTTCTGAAAGGGTCTTTGTTTCAAAGATACGACCACTTAGAATATTTTCAGCTTAAGCTTCTCCCAACTTCCTTTTTGCAATAGAGGGAGGGGGGCCTGCCCCTCATGTGGCCCCACACAGTTCTCCCTGGGTGGAAGGGCGGGAAGCTGGCCTGCGTGGGGCACTGCAGAGAGCCGCAGGCGAGTCAGGCCCCCAGGGTGTTCATCCCAGCCTCCGAATGGTCACCGAGGGCCTGCCCGGGAGCCCTGCCCTGCCGTGGCGCCCCAGGCCCTCAGTGCAGCAATGGCCAGCCCAGCCAAGTTCCGAATCTCAGTCCACTGACCTCATTTCTGACTCTTAAAAAGGGGGCGGAGCTTTGACTGGAACCCTGCAGGCTTCATTCACTTTAATGCTTACATGCTTATTCTGAGCCATTCTGGTTCGCTCACCTTCCCTCTCCTTCCCCCCTCCAGACCCTGCCAACCCGAGCGTGGCAGAGGCATACAATCTAATCCAAATTACAGGTGTGGGATGGGATAACAATACATTTTTCAGCTATTTCACAATCAGCAGACCTGGGCTTTTTTTTCTTTTTGTTTTTGTTTCTGACGGTGGTGGGGAGGTAGAGGGAGAGGGCTACAGGATATTTTCCAAACCACAGTGTATTAAATAGCATTGTGTATTGATTTCCACCATGTCCTTCCCAGTTTAAGAAATAAAGGACAAAACAAAAAGAGATGAGGAGTTTCAAATAAGATGTAAATTTATATTATACGAATATAAATCATTCATATAATATACGAAATGTTTTTACGAAATCAAAAACATGTCAATCTTTGCAAGTGGATGATGAGTTTGATATGGTATCTGTGGTACATGAGGTCTTTTATATTGAAGCTGATGATTAAAAAAAGGTCACAGCATTTGGGGTTATCTTCTGTGTGCAAGAACTGACTTAGAAACTTTATCCGAAATTGTCTCAGTTCCCCACCACAGAGTAGGCAGTATTGTTTTAATTTTGCTGATAAATAAAACAAAACAAATATTGAGGCTTAGCAAGTTTACAAAACTTGTTCACACTCACACAGATAGCAAGTAACAGAGATAGGAATCAGTCCAAGTCAGTCTGATCCCCACGTTCTTGTCAGCACCCCGCTAATTGACACGTCCCTGGATAAGAGAATGTACCCCTAGAGTGAGAGGCAGCAGTGGGCTACAGTTCTCTCATTGGGTCTCTGTAAAGCTACACCAATATATTTCTCAAGACAACCTACCATATTTGTGTTAGAGATTCGTTTCATATACATTCGGAATAGAGCTTTGTTAATCATTATTGACGATGATCCTCATGATAACCCTGTGAAGTGGGCGGAGCCATGGCTTCACCACCACCCCCACCCTGCCCTTTTCCCTTAAAGAGAGAAAACCAACGCAAGGAGAAACTGATGGCCTTGTTTATAGTCACAAGTTTTTTCAGTGGCAGAGCCAAGGCTGGGACCCCGGCCTTCTGACTCCTCCTGGCTCAGTGCTGTTTCCATCGCCTGTGACTAATGGTAGATGTTTGTGCACGGCCTGGCCTCATTGTCGTAGCCTGACTGACCCAGGCCATCAGAGGCACAGAGATAGCTGTATTAGGACCATTGGGTAAGGAACTGGACTAGCTGGCCAGACGGGTCCTACCAGCTTTCTCTCTCACCTTGGCTGATTCACAGATCTACAAAGCTTCTAAATACAGTTTTGTTGGTTTTTTTCTGCTCCAGGGACTGCTAACTTCTTTTCTCACTCCGGGCATGCGGTCCCATTCTCGTACTACGGTAGCCAGTCCTTCAGTTCCAGAGCCCACCTCCTCAGGAATGCTTTCCTGATTGCAGACAATTCTTGGTGTCTGTCCAGGCCCTGAGTCCCCAAGATGGTACCGTCCAGACAGTACAACTCAGTTAGCACTTAGCTCCTAGAGCTTTCAGTTTTGTTCAGATCCTCAAGTCTATGTAACGCCAGAGATATTTGTCTATTCTTTCCTACGTCCCAAGTATGGAGCTGGAGGTGGGGGTGAGCTGCTCAGTGTAGCTTCCAGTATACGGTGGGCCCTTGCAGATACCCATTGACCATTTGCACTTCTCTGGTTTACTATGCAGTATTATCTCAGTGGTTACCATGGCGGCGTGCTGTGAAATAGGAAAAAAGAAAGTAGTTATTTAAAAAACAGGGATGGGTCAAGAGCCTCCCATTGAGCCTGGGAGTGTGGGAGTGTGGCCCAGAGAAGGAGAGACCGTGCAAGCCAGTCTCTCGGGCGGCCAAGCCAAGGTCTTCAGAGTATATTTAACAGTTCTGTCATCAACAACAATTGACACTGGCAGAAGAAGGAACAGACATCTCTAAAGGGTGACTCTGGGTGTCAGAATCTAAAGGTCCTGAACTGAACTCAATTACTGACTTGCTTTCAGCTCTTAAGCCCCATCACTTTGTGTTCTGAGTCACTCACTCACCCTATAAATAATCGCTGAGTACTAATTTGGGGCAAGGCGTAGTGTTAAGTGCCATACGGAATAGAGATGATGAAGATATGGCGACTGTCATCAAAAAGATGTCAGGTGAGCTGGATGCAGACAGGAGCGTGCGTATAACAAGTACCCTGTGGACAGGACACAGGGAAGGGACTTCCCTAACACAGGGAACTTACATTACTTAAGATTCGAACGGGCCTCATTTTACAGCTATTTTTTGTTGATAAATTTTAACTGTGCCTAAAAGCTCTCTTACGGCAGCAGCGGGAGGGAGGGAAGCACCCCAGTCTGAAAGTGAGGCAGTGGTCCAGGTGGTTGAGGGGGTAAGTGAGTAACCACATGGCTTGGCATCAGCAGTTGGGGTTGTGAAATAAATAGCGGGTATAGAGGACTTTGAAGGCCAGGTCATGGAAGTCAGCCTTTGACGGGCCATATCCCTTTTGGTTACTTTAATGGTACTGAGCAAGGCAACACAGCATCCAAATGAGTTTCCCAATGTCTTCACATCTCAAATGAGAGGAGGTAAGACTGTGCGCTCCAAACGCCCTGGCCTGTGTCTGTCAGAAGCAGAGGTGATTGATGCCAAGCCACCTGCTGCATCCCCTACAACCAGCACCGAGCTGGGTTATTTGAGGTTGACAATTATTATATTGAGTCACTAAATTCACACTGTGATTACTCTGAAAATGCAAGAGAGATGATAGGTGACAGTGGTCATTTGAGGCTGCGAAACCCTTTCTTAGTGCTCTCCTGGAATGTACCGAAAGCCAGAATTTACATACTCTTTGGAGAGAGATTCCTAAGCTTCTGATAACATTAATTCCTATCTGACCTCTGGGCCACCTTTGACGCCTGTGGTCCTTCCCTCCTTGAGACGCTTCTCCCTCAGCTCCTGGAACTGCGCTCTCTGTGCTCCTCCTGGCTCTGCCTGCTTCCTTTCTGAATCATTTGCTGGCTCCTCCTCGTGTTCCTGACCTCCAACCACCGGAGTGTCCCAGAACTCTGTCCTCCAACCTCGTCTTGCCGTTGTACTCTCCTATGGCACCGAGCATCATCTACACACATAAAACGTTCAAAGGGTTAGCTCCATTCCAGACCGAGCAGCTGAACCCAAAACTCATACGTCCGTGCTGCTTGCCACAGTATCTGGAGTGACCCTTTGAAACATTAGCCAGATCGGCTGCTCCTCCTCTCCAAGCCCTCCAGTGGCTCCCTCTTTCATTCCACGCCAAAATCAACTCTTTGCAGTGGCCTGCAGTGTCGTAAGCGAGCTGGCCCCTGTTAACCACCTGACCCCTTCTCCCTCCCACACCACCTTACAGAATCGTTGTAGCACCAGCAGACCTCGGGGACTCGGCTTTCGCTGTTTCCTCTGCCTAGAGGACTCTCCCCCAGACATTGCTAATGCTTGCTCTTGACCTCCCTGCTTAAATATAAGTTATCCACGATGACTTTCCTGACCACTCGCTATGCAATGACAGACTCCATCCCTTCTGACTTTCCCTGGTCCTCGTAACCTGCCTTATTTTTATACCTAGCACTTACCTCTACCCGATGTACTGTGTATTTTACTTGCTTGTCTGTCCATTGCCTGCCTTTCTCTGCTGTAATGAAAGCTCTGTGAGAGCAGGGACTTTCCTCTGCCCCCTGGGGTGTTATCGTGCCTAGAATAGTGAGTGCCACACAGTGGGAGCTCAATAAATATTTGCAAAATGATACATAAATTGATCTCCTCTGAAAACAGGGCTCAGAGAGAACGCCTGGGTGAGGATCTGGCCCAGGATGAACTTTGTCAAAGGTCACAGCAAAGGACAGGCCCTCAAGGTGGAAGCCTTGGATGAGACCAGGTTTTGCTGCAAACAGCGTTTTAAGATTTGGAAGTAAATATCACAGACCAGCTTCCCCCGTTTTGAGTAGGTGCTGACCGTTTACCTAAAAGGCAGAAGTAAAGATCAGCGGTACTTCTGCCAGTTGGATGGTTGATCCCTTTCCCTGCCTGCACAAGGAACCAGACTTGGCCCCTCTTCTGTTCTTGGAGAAGGATATGTGTCCAGTCAATTTGGCTTTTGCCTTTGGTCCAGGATCATGACATAGAGTTTTTCTTGTTGTTGTTTCTAGCTTTACGCAGGCATTTTGTGGATGGATGTGAAGGCATTTGGGGCTTTATTTATGGGATGGTTTCTTATTTTACCCTCTCTTGTTTATGTAGGTTTCTTGTTTTATTTTAATGTGATAAATGGCCAGCAACTTCCCTGAACTCTGTGCAAATGGTGTCCAGGCTACAGAATAATTATTTAGTGAATGGCGGATCCAGTTTATGTTGGTGCAGATGAAATTAATCATTATTAGTCATGCCTCCCCTGACAGTAACCTCGTCCCTTGCAGAAGTGCTCCTCTTTATTAAGAAGGAATGGCTCTGAGGAACGGTGACACTGTGCTGTGGCTTTCCCCATGTCTTGGCAAGAGAGATAACAGCGTATATCCAGACTAAACAAACAAAAACAAACAGACCAACAAAACCACCCACAAGGTCTCTCTCTGCCTTTCTCTGCTCTTATTGCCCACCACGGAAAGTTCAAGTTCCAATACTGAAAAGAAAAGAAAGGAGGCTTTGCAGTTTGTGGCCCTCTCACAGAAAACAGAATAAATAATTATAATAGTAATCTGTGGTGTTTGTTATACTAGGACTTCGTCCACAGGGTTCCTCTCCTGGCTTCCCTGCCAGTGCTTGGATCTTGGGGATGGTGGTCCTCAAACCTCTAAAGCCCTGACTGTCTGAAAGGTGCTTCCCATTCTGGGATGTGTGTGGACTGGCTTCCAACAAGACAAGTTCTTGGCCCGGGGTTAGTTATAAAGGACCCCGCTCTTCGTCTTTACTCCAAATTGGATTATAGGACATTTGGAAAATAGAACAGGATGAGATGGGCAGGCAGAGCAAAGGGAGTCAGGGCACTTGGCTTCAGTTCCTGCCGTGAGACCTACAGAAAGCTCTTAACTTCTTGGAGCCCTGATTTTTCAGATCTATAAAATGGAAGAGGAAAAGGAAGGAAATTCTGACACATGCTGCAACACAGGTGAACCTTGAGGACGTTATGCTAAGTGAAGTTAGCCGGTACAGACAGTACATACAGACAGGTACTGCGTGACTCCACTCACATGAGGTACCTAGAGGAGCCAAATCCATGGAGATATAAAATAGAATGGTGGTTGCCGGGAAGTGAGGGTGGGGATGGAGAATCAGCCGGTGTTCAGTGGGTACAGAGTTTCAGTTGTCGAGACAGAAAGCGTTCTGCGGATGGACGGTGGTGGTTTGCCGCCAGCAACGTGAATGAACTTAATGCCACTGAGCTGTACATTTGCAAATGGTTAAGATGGTAAATTTTATATTATGTGAATCTTATTATCACAATTGAAAATTTTTAAAAAAATGGAATAGCAATAATCTCTAAGATTTATGTCTTAGAGTCTGTGACCTGTTAGCATTCCTCAGAGTGATTGATGGGAGTCCTAAAAGTGAAGGAAGCGCTGGAGGTCCATCCGTAAGGCCCCAGCACCGGTTAACGAGCTTCGCACTTCCACTGGAACAGGTAATTTAAGGGCCTGGCCCAGGATGGGAGAATTTCAGTTTCGTGTGCCTCCACAGAGAGGATTTAGAACCAGTGGACAGAAGCGAGAGGGAGGCTGAACTTTGTATCAACTGAAGAAAATTAAAAAATACAAAATAAAAAGGCTGTCCAAGAGGAATGAGCTTCCCCAGGAAGGAGTGGACTCCTCCCACGGGGGTGTCTGAGCAAATGATGTGGTCAAGTTCAGGATCCTTTCTACTCTCGTGGGAGGCCGGTCGGCAGAACTCTAAATCGTCTTCCTTTCCAAGCCCTCTTTTCCTTTCCCCTGTCATTGACATGAGTGTTCTTTTATGCCTCCAAATGACAGCATCTATTACTGCAAAGAGAAAAACAACTCTGGTGTTGAGAACTTCACTGGTTACGTGGGAGCAAACTAAATTATCTAGAGAGAGATCAAATCTGCTTGCAAGAAACGGTTTTGTTCTCAGAGGAGTAACCAACTGTGACTTGGACTTCAAACTTAAGGGTTTCTAGTTCAGCAAAGGGAAAGAAATTAACAAACCCAACTCTAAATTGGTATTCAGCTTAGGAACTCTTTACCTCCTGAAAATGGCTACATTATATGCTTATGAGGAAAAGATTTAATGAGTAAGTAACTTTAATTCATATGTTAGTTTAATTCGGCCTTAAATGTTTCTCTAGTTGTTGGACTTGGGCTGGTTACAATACAAGTTGCTCCACTAGAGAGAGGTGTCAAGACTGGCTAAGGATTTCATTCATGTTAACCAAGATTTTTGGTGATCACCAGGTGTTTTTGCTCTTTTCTGTCTAAGATTTGACTTCCCATTAGCACTGGGAAGTAGTGGTGGGATTTATACTGATCATCGCTTAACCATATCAGAATTAAGTCGTGTGAGACACTTATGGTTTCTGAGCTGTTGCAAATCCCATAGAGTATAGACAGAGATGTATTTCACCAAGGACTATTACTTTGACAGTCGCCCCTGGTCACTCAAGAAAATCTTGTGGAAATCCTCAGGAATAAGATGAAGACTCCTAATGCTGTACTCGCTCCCTGTACTCACGGGGGTGATAGAGTGGCAGACAGGCTGATAGATGCTTATCTCTGCAAAGGGCCCTATGAAGAGAGATGGACAATGTGACCTGTTGGGTATAATATACCTGCTGATAACTTTTTTTTAAGTGACAAAGGAAGGAGGTACACTGGGCTGGGGAGAGGGGAAGAAACAAGCTGGAGGGTTGTTTAGTGGCCAGAGCTCAGCCTACAGGATGGAGGGTGCTGGGGCTGGGGCTCGCTGAGGTGTCTGCTCTAGAAGAGGAATTCTCACCTGTGAAGGCTTCAAGGGGTCCCATATTTGAAAAATTTCCATGGGAACCTGGAGTGATTCCTTCCACTTAACTCATCTCTCTCTCTCTCTTTTTTAAATGTATTTATTGTTTCTGCTATTACAGTTGTCCCCATTTTTCCCCCTTTGCCCCCTCCACCCGGCACCGCCCTTGCCCCCGTCAGTCCCCCCCAGTTCATATCCAAGGGGTGCGCATGTAAGTCCTTTGCCTTCCCCATTACCTGTATCGTACTTCCCATCCCCCAATTTTGTTCCTACCAATTATGCTGCTTAATCCCTGCACCTTTTCCCCCATTCCCTGTCCCCCCTCACCTCTCCACGGATAACCCTCCAAATGTGCTCCATTTTTGTGATTCTGTTCCTGTTCTGATTGTTTGCTTAGTTTTTTTTTTTAGATTCAGTTATTAATAGTGGTGAGTTTGTTGCCATTTTAACATTCATAGTTTTGATCTTCTTCTTTTTATGTCTTTACCTCTTTTGTTTTCCTTGCCATGCTAACAAAACCTCTAGAATCTTTTCACTTAGCCTGAAACTAATCTTTGCTATTTAGAGTTATTTATTTATCCATTTATTACTAAAAACTACAAGTACCCTGGGAGGAAAAATGTCCTGATATTTTCTTCAAAGTAGAAGAAGGCCTTTTCAAAATGTGCTCTTTATCGCTGCTATTATGAGGTGATGATTTCTTGGAGGCACGTCAATTAGAAGAGACCCACTGAGATGAACTTGGCTCAAACCACATTCTCCTGGAGATTCTGCTCCTCTGCCTGGTTTCTGTTTTTCTTCTACCTCATGTGGAATTTGGTGTCTGGAAACAGGGATTGGGATAAAAGTGAGAATGAGAAGTAAAGAATTAAAATTTTTATTCTTTCTCTTGTAAGACTACTTTTGGAAAGCTGGTATTAAAACACACACACACACACCCCTCAATTTCCTTTACAGCGTTTTGTCACATAGAAGGTCACGTAGGGCCACCTTTCAGTTGTCATGGAATGGAAATGCTGAGGAGGGCTGATTGGCAACCTGTCAGGTATTTATATATCAGGTATATGTATGTATGTATGTATGTATGTATGTATATATATATATGTGTGTGTGTGTGTGTATGCCCCTTCAGCCTCGTGACCTGACACCACCTATGTGCCCATATGCCATCTAGACTGTGTAAATGGGGGCCCACCAGCTCCCATTTGCAGACATTTAATTGCTGAAATTCCAGAATCTCTACTGTCAACTCCACTCTTCAAAGAAAGCCCCAGACTACTCCTTATTGCTAGGGGATCCTGAAATTTTTCCACATCCACAAAAGAGGAAAATACCCTCCCCACTTCTTCTTCCTCTCCCCTCAGCCCAGTCGATAGATTAAAAAAAAAAAAATGCAGATTCTACAGGAGTAATGCTACTGGTTTGTGTTCAAATTGAGGTGTCAGTGACTGGTAACCGGTGTGCCCATGAGGAGAGCACCTGTAGAAGTAACTGAGGAGGGAGAAAGGGGTTGAGCCTTGTGCCCATCAGGTTCCAATGAGGGAAAAATAGGAGCAGAAGTAGAGGATGCTGGGTGTAGGCTGGGAGCCTGGCCCCAGCATGGCGACACGACAGCCTCGCTCTCCTTGGCTCTCCATCAGTTTGACATAAAGCATATTCACGGTTTACCCGCTTTGTTTAACATTGCTTCCACTGACCTGTTTTGCATCTGTTGCTTGCCTCTGGATTGCCATTTTTGTCGAGGATTGTTTGCAGTGTCCTTGGGAGTGCCAGGGGTCTCCTCTTTTTACCTTCTACACTTGGACAAGATATGAGAAGCTCCGCACTATTTTTGATTTTGTTTTTAGCGCTTGCCAGACAGAAACATTTCCCAGCCTCTGGAACTGTTCACAAGAAATTTGGAGCCATTCCTTCAAAAGCTCTTGATGATAACTATGGAAACATCAGGGAGCTCAGTACACAAATCCCATCAGGAGATAAGGGAGTCCTTATACTATAGCCCAGAGTATGGGCAGCTGGATGTTTCCCAGCAATAGGGTGACAAGGGGGAAAAGATTGGAGATGGCATTTCTTGTGCTCAGGGAAGGCGTGAGGATGGAGGCGTGCCTCCAAACCCAGGACTGTCACTTGGATGCAATGCACAGAACTACAGGGCACAGAGAACAGGCATTCGGAGTCTGTGTGGCTCATGGTGACTATCCCTGTGGCCTGCTACAGGCTGGACTGCTTGTCCAGTTCCCCTGGTTTCAGTGTACCATGTCATGACCTCTAATTTCCTACAGACTGCTGTTGTGACGTCCCTGAGCACGTCAGAATGACCTGGGAGATTTTCAGTAGTGCAGGTTCTCAGGATCCACTCCAGACCAACTGCATTAGGACTTCTGAGGGCGGGTTTGGAGAACATACACCCACATACCGGCACCACGCAACGCTGCCCATTTTTCAGCTCCCCAGGTGACCCAGGTGAGCAGCCGGCATGAGAACAGGCCGAGAGCTGTCCCTTAGAGGTGAGCCCAGGCTGACACCAGCCACTAGACTAGCAGCTTCTCTAACTGTCTTGGACTCCACAAAAGGGTGTTTTTCCCATGGAGCTACAAGGCAGTGGTGGGATCCTCAGAACTGGACACGGGGGCAGAATGGAGATCCCTGCAGTGCAGGGGATGCAGGGAAGCCCATTCATCGCAGGCCTGCCTTGTGCTCAGTGGGACAAGTCACGCCCGGGAAAGAGTCAGCCGAGGTGGAGGCAGGCTTGTGCCCTGCCTTCTCATCCGCATGTGACCCTTTCCACTCTTATCAAAATCTGCCTGGACATTTCCGGCTGACAGGCCCCCGAAGGTGCGGCAAGAACAGAGGCCAGCTGGGAAAGGGATGGAGGAGAAGCTGCGTGTTGTGGATTCAATATCAGCCCTGTGGTTTCCCCCCCAAGGGATAAATATTGTGCTTTGCAGCTTATATGATGGAACAGACTTCCTAAGTGCACGATTCCAGGAAGAGAGTTAATAAAACCCCTTGATACCTTGCCTCCCTGGCAGCATTTATTTGTCTAGCAGGGAGGCTGTGTGCTGTTCATACAGTGCTGGTGTTAGGTTGACATTTGTTTTGACCTTTAAACTTTCGGCTTCCTCCTTCCCTGTCCTCTCCCCCGCCTGCCTCCACCTCCTGTTGTTCCTCAGCAAGTGAGTTTGATCTTTGGCGACCTGGGCTTTTCCAAAGGTTGACTCTCCCAGGCTTGGTTGGGTGGGGTGCAAGCCTTCCCTATTTTTTTTTTCTTCTGCTCAGGGGTCATTGTGCGACTGTAAAATTATTGTCTGGTGGCAGCATGAGCGGCATTTCACATGTGGGGAGTGTGGAGAGTTTTGTTTTTTCTTTAAATAAGAAGAGGAAAAGAAAACACCTCCAGGGTTCACATCTGCCTGGGGAGTGAGGGTTGGGCCTCCTGCGTTGGCTGGAGAAGGGCTGTTCCTCCTTTGGAGCCCAGCCCGGGCCCAGCGGGGGTGGGGGGGGGCACGTCCCCGGGAATGCGGGTGCTTGTCAGGGAAGGGAACATTGTTGGTTCCGAGGCCTCTTCAGGCCCTGAGGGTGTTTTCATAAGGGTGTAACCCCAGGGCCAGAGGAAAATTCCACTCTTGGGAATGTTTCCCTCTTGCGATGTTTCTGTTCGTGGTTGTCCTCCCAAGTGGCTGTGTGTTATGCTTCTGCTTCCAGACTTTGCACTCAAGCTCACTCAAACTGAGTTTGCAGCTAGCTCCACGGAACCCCACCGGCCAGCCTGAGACAGGTCACTTAATGTTCCTCTGCTCCAGTTGTTTCATCTGTTTAATGGGATTCGTGGGGACGTGTTTAGAATTTAAGTATGATGATACAGACAAAAATGCCTAGAATAATACCTGGCATAAAACAGACACCCAAAAGATGTTGGATCTTAATGTTATGATTCCTTCTTAAGTGTCTTCTCCCTGAAAGAATCTTTAGTTCTCTGGATATTTTCAGAATGCCATTGGGCTTTCGAAGGCATGACCTGTGCCCTTTGGTGTGGAACTACCTGGGAGAGGTTCGGGTGTTCTTTATGTTCCTTTTCTTGATCACCGTTGAAGACCAAAGACTCTTTGTGTAGATGCCCAGAATGCATTGCTTCTCTCCCTCATCTGCCTTCCCCGCCTACTCTTATTGACGAGGATGCATGATTATCCATCTGTGATCTGTGGTGACTGATAAAAAGTAAATGTCTGAGTAGAAACAGGCTGCAGAGGAAGCAGGCTCACTGAGGGTGGCCCTCACTTGCCACTGCGGGTGTTACTTGCGCTGTGAGCGATCTCCCTTCCACCACTACATTTCAGAGAAAGGATGTCTGTGGAGGGGGGCCTTGATGGCTTCCACTGTAACCAGTTAGCTGCAGATATGCCCCTAAAGGCCCCATGGCAGGCTGGCTTCCAACCAGACAAAAAGCAAGGGGTAAGGAGAAGGGCCGAGCGGATTCTGCAGTGTAGCCTAGGAGGATGGGGGGTCTGCCGGCCACCTGCCCACTCCTGCACAGCGGGCGGCACGCCCGGGTTTTGTTGGAACCCATCTTTGCTACACCAGCTGAAATTTGCTTTCTTCTTTCTCCCAGAAGGTAGAGAAGTGGTAGTCGGGATGTTTGTAGCCTCACTTTTTAAGTGTTTATTCCCAACTGATGGAAACCAAAACCCAAAGCAAAATAAACAAGTCAACGAGTACCCAGTCCAACCACTAGGGCCCTACAGATGATCTCAGGCTAGCTGAGGAGAATGTGGTCTTAAAATAGGTTCATACTTCAGATTCCAAGGAAGTATTAATCTCTCTCTTTTCCCCCACCTGCCCCCTTTTGAGTGTGTGTGTGTGTGTGTGTGTGTGTGTGTGTGTGTGTGTTCATTTCTTTCTTGGCGTGGCCTGGTAAGGTGAAAAGCATAGCTCCTAGATGACGTGTTAACATATTTCTGTTCTCCTGCTACAACCACTTATAGGTGTCTGGGGACACATGGCCATTGACTCAGATTGAAAACAAAAGTTTGAGTCAGTGGTATATCATAGTTATTGAAGGGTAATGTGAGAAGGAGGAAGGGAGGCCCGAGATTTATGCACTAATTTGTGCTAGAAATGTGCTTGGTTTGCTCTGGGCTGCGGCTGTGACTTTGAACATGTTCTTCTTAAACGGATGATAGTCTTTACGGCCTCTTTCCATGTAGGCATGAGTCTCTCAGCACAGCCAGCGTTGTCTCAGAGAGAGAGGGGTGAGGGCGTGAAACATCATTCTATCCAGAGAGCTTTATTGAAATATACATTCCTGACGAATGTCTTCAGGGAGTGAGTGTGAGAGGGTGGGAAGTGTGAGCGTGTTTCCTGGATGTGTGCATCACGTAAAATATCTCCAAAGAACCTCTGATGACCCACCTCTGGTATTTACCTCGTGCCAGCTGAGCATTCGAGAACTGCTGGCGGAGGCGAGCCACGATCTACGCCATGTGCAGGAGTTTAGCAAGAGCCACCATGCAGAATGTGACTTGGCAGTAGCTTGTCTGTCTATAGGGTGGGAATACCTGGGATTATGCAAATTTGGAGTTGGAGGCAACCTGAGGGTCTTCTACTCTAACCCCTCTACAGATACTCTGAGAGATATCTGCTCCCTCAGCTTGAAAATGTCATACGGTCCGAATGGGCCCAAGCCACAATTTGAGCCTGGGTCATCTGATCCCAGAGCTCACTGTCTTGACACTTAGGCATTCAGACAGATGACAGTAATCTCTCAATCTGAATGAATCACATGTCTCTGGGATATTTAACAGTAGATTCATGATATTCTACATTTTTTACGTGGGTTTTATTCTAAGTCAAATTACTTCAAAGTTGATATCATACTTTGCAGAAAGGATAATGACAAGGTCCCTGGAGGTAAATTTAGATTTTTTTTTTTTACTTTCCTGAAAATGAGAACACTTAATACTTTTAATCAGTGCGCCTTGCCTTGCTAATGAAGGTCTCTCCAGAAATTAAAACCTTTAGCTAGTGGCTTGGATCATTTTTTCTTTTAATTGCTATGGGGGAAGTAATTTCAATGCTTATTCATTCAAAAAAATTTTGGCCAGTTACGGTGTATGGGCTCTGTGCAACGGTCCTACACACATTTGAGCAAGACACTCTCCCTGTCCTCAAAGAACTCACCATCTTCTGGGAGAGACAGACGACTAAATCGACAGGGACATTTCTGCGTGACAGGTACAGTTAGCAGGATGCGGAAGGTACTGTGGTAACCGAGGCAGGCAAGGAAGGCCGGTTTCCAGAGGAGGTGATACAAGGTTGTGACGTGCACAGTCCTCTCTCTGTCTCACTGTGTGCCTGAAAGAATTCACGACCGAACTTTGGTTACACTTTTTTTCTGCTGTCATCTCCTCCAAGACCTTGTTCCTGACAAATGAATTAAATGTAACTTTTGCCCACTTTAGTTTCTGACCTCTTTTTTCCCTGGTAGTTTTATTTTACTTCTTAATTTCTTCGCTTAATCCAAGTAATTAACACAGAGCATAATACTCAAATTTAGGTCAGTTTAGGAATTCCCAAGCTTGTAAAACACGATGTTTAATCATTTCTTTTACTATCTTAGGCTGAAAAGTAGTGAGTCATAGAGATTGAGTTTAGGATGATGGCCTAAAGACTCCCAGATTTGGAAGGGACACTCATGGCCGTCGTACCGATTACCTGCATGTTAAACATGGTGAGTCTCTGGCCCGGGCAAGCCAATGACAGGTCTCAGTCTCCCAGCCAGGGAGCGTGGGCGGCCCTCTGCTCAGGCCGCCTCCTTTGCACGCTGCTCTCCACCTGAACCGATTACGGGGCGATTGCCTCCAGAATGACCCCAGCCTGCTTCTGTCTCTTAATTGCTCTCCAACATGCAACAAACAAGACCATTTTAACTTAATTGCTGTTTACTCGTATATCTCTTTTATCTCTTATGAAGTTGTGAGGTATGATTATCTCTGTGGAGCTGCCCTGGCAGGTAAGTGGAGGGGGTGGGGCTGGATATTACGAATAGTCACTTCCGTCCTGAGGGTGGTATGTGGACAGGCTGTCCAGGACAGGATGGACAGCAAGGGAAGACGTGCTTTTTAGGGCACTTTCCCCACTGCCCTGGGCTTCCCCTGCCCTGGCTCAGTTGGCTCCACCCAGTCCCCAGCACTCCTGTTGAGTGGCTCCCGGTGACAGGAGGGCTACAGGGCTCTTACCCTTGACTCCGGAGCATGGCCATGCTTTCCCCATAGACAGCGCTGCAGACCCAGCCTAGACCGATCTTTCCTAACAGGCCAAAGGAAATGCGATTTCCAAACCAGACAGCACTGACTCTCATTTTATTCAGCGGCACTGTGAGGTGCAACTGCCAGGATAAGACTCTATCTAGCAGGTTAGAAACTCCCAAAGCCAGAAGGACAGGAAATTTCACGGTCAGTATTTAAGCCCCTGCGCTCCAGGGCAATTGGAAAGTGCAGGTTAAGAAGCTTTCCTCTTTCCCTCTAATTCCCCGTATTTATCACTTGAGCTCTGCCATTTGGGCTTATCCTTTATGCCTAAAGAAGTCCTGCCTTTTAATCTGTTAGCCAGGAGGAAAAAAGTAAAGAAATATAAACCACCCTAAATAATGCTGCAGGGACATAATTTCCAAGGGGACGTTAGCGCTCAGATGTCCCTAACCCGCATGAATGTGTTCACAGGTGCCCCCCTTGGATGTGGACCAGTTTAGGAGAGGGGGATACTCAGGTAGGGTCTGGGGGACTCGGGGGCTTGTCCAGGGAATCCTGTTTACACTTACTTTGTGCCTCAGTGTCTACACTGATAAAGGGGGGAGAAAAAGTTTTCCTTAGGCCAGGAGGCCTGGAGGATAAAAGTTAGACAAGAAGGGAAGAAATGCTTTAGAGGTCAAATGTGGGCAGCAAAAGCGTAAAGTGTAATTATAATCTCGGAGCCCACTTGAACCTCATGTGTGATTTTCAGCCTGGAGAACTGCCTTCCCTTTCCTCCAAAATATTGAAGTTTAAACCAAGGACCAAATGGGAAGTAACTTGCCCAGCGTGTCCCGATTTGTAAGTGGCAGAACTGGGTTATACACGCAGCTCATACGCTCTCTGAAACGCAAAGAAAGCACCTGACTCGCAGTCATAATTCCCTCAGCATGAACTGTTATGTTGCAGCTGTTCTGGGTGTCCTCTCAGTTATGCCATGTTTCCTTGGGGATCTGACTTTGCTTTCTGGCCCGGCATTGTCCGGCATGTGTCCTTTCCAGGTGGAGAGTGCTATACCTACTTACCTCACCCTGGTTTTTTGTTTTGGTTTTTTTTTAACCCTCACCTATGGGTATGCATGTTGATTTTTAGGGGAAGTAGGGAGAGAGGGGGAGAAAGAGACAGAGAGAGACAGAGAGAAACATGGGTCAGCTGTCTCCTGTATGCACTCTGATGGGGGATCGAACCCACAACGTAGGCGTGTGCCCTGACGGGAAACCGAACTGGCAATCTTTTTTGGTTTACAGGATGACTGTCCAACCATCTGAGCCACCCAGCTCCCACTGTTTTACTCTATCCCTTTTAGCAGGCATTAACAACTCCCCCCACCCCCTGCCCAATTTCCCCAGTCTTCTGAGCAGCTAAACTGAGGACATAGGAGATTCCTGGACATTACTCTGGAAGAAAGCAGGGACTTATAACAAGCTAAAATAGGCGATTTGGGGCCAAGGATAAACACCCGATTCCTCAAGCACTTTGTCTGTTGGGTCACAGTGGTGTTGGTTAATTCTTCCTATGGAACGGCGGAAGCCGGGGGGCACAGCCCTTCTGTTCCTGAACCTGACTGTTAAATTTGCCATCTCTGAGCAAATTTCTGGAATTTCACTAGCAGACTCACTGGGAAAAGGAACTCAAGTTCCTTGTGTGTGGATGGACCGCGGGGTGGGCTGGCATGCCCTACAGAGCCTATCTGCCAGGCCCCCTCCTTTCCTTCTGCCAGAAGGAGTCAGTGCCAGGTCTTGAGCTGTTTGGCTTGGCCTGAAGTTGGAGGCATTGAGGCTGAGCCGGCCCTGTATGAAACCCACTGGCTGATCCCTTTGTCTGAAAGTCGAAAGTGTAATAGTCTCTGGAGAGCTGAGATCCCTTCCTCCTTCCCATCCCTCCAAGACCTGCAAACTGTTAAAGCTGGGAGGGAGCCCCTAATCACTCACCATCACCCTCACCCAGGTTTTATTCTGGGCGTTTTGTAAACTTCAGCTCCTTGTTGAAAAGTTCATCAGAAGCTTACCAGTGAGAATTTGGTGTCACTTGGTCAACATCTCTAGGAAGAAATCTCAGGCAAAGAATCCGAAGTATTTTTTTCCTTTTGATCATGTGGTTTTCTTTCACTCCTCTCATGGATTTTATTAAGAATGCAAAACAGAAAATTTAAAAAAATAAATAAAAAGCCTATATTTTATCTTTTCTGGGGTTCAAGCCAGTAGTGAGATGCCATACTTTTCCATTAAGTGACTCATATTCTGTTACTAGCCAATGTTTTACGGGCATTTTTGTGCCCCCCCTTTTCTCGCTGTTATCTGGGTGCTCCACAGCTCCTAGGAAGGCTGAATTGAGGAATCTGTAGTTACTACCCAAAGCCTGGGACAGACATGGGATCTCCCCTCTGGAACCCCGGTAAGGACTGAGCTGCCTGCGAAAGCCTGTTTGCTTAGCCCCAGAGCATTTAACCCTGTTCAGCATGGGGTGATGCCACTAGGTCAGAGCCTGGGAGCTGGGCAGCAGAGGGGAAGGAAAAGGATGAATGGCTGGTTGAGATCCGAGGTGTTGGGTGGCCACTGAGCAGTGGCCTTAGCAGCCTCCCAGCCACAGCCCTGTGTTGATTTTGTAGTGAGATCATTACCTTTCCTGGGTTGTTAAATGCAGTTTAATCTTCCTTAAGACAGGGCTGCACAATGTTGCTTCTGTGACTGCAGAGAGCCACCAGTCAGGTTAGAGGAGGCTGGGTTTCCAGAATTCCACCAGGAGAAAATCACGGCCCTGTCAGAGACTCAGAGGATGTGTAATGCTTCTGTTCTCTCAAAATGTGCCCTGGGTCTTTGTCGTCACAGTCGTGCATTTGGTGGGGCTCTTGGGAGGCTAGAGGACATGCATGCAGCCCCCACAAAGTGCTTGGGGCGGAGGAAGACTTGCCTCAGACAGAGCCTTGGGCTCCCCCAAAACCAGCAGTATAGGTTCCAGGGGTGCAAGTCACACCTCCTGCATTACAGATGTCAAAACACAGAAACTACTGCAGCTTGTGTTAGTTTCCTTTTGTGACGGGGTGAGACTTGGTTATTTTTACCTTTTACAGCAGTAATGGCTTTGTCAGTGGTTACTTTGGGACAAACGATGGGGAGGGAAGGACAGAAAGAAGAGAGGAAGGGAGGAGGAAAGGAGAGGAGGGAGGGAGAGGGAGAGAGAGAAAGAAAGAGATTGCTCTTTGCCCACTGCTAATGGGTGGGGACAACTTTGTAAAGAGGTAGGCTTTGAGGGAAAAATCTGAAAACACACTCGGAGTCTGGGTGTGTTTCCCCAAGGGCAGCCACCTAAATACCGTGGACTATCAGCTTCTCACCTGCCAGCTCTGTATGAGTCTCTGAAGTTACTGCATTTCCCTCCTACTGCCTTGTAGTTTCCTCTGAGGTTGTGACTCAACAGTCTAATAGAATAAAATATAAATTACAGCCCCCAAAGATTCTACCAACCACTGCCATCTCTCTCTGTCTCTCTGTCACACGTACACACATGCACACGCACGTGCACGCATACGCACATACCACGTTTCCTACTGACACTTTGGGACCGTGGAAGAGAGTTCCCGCCCTGCTTGGGAGTGGGGCGCTCACAGCGTGTCTGCTTCCAGCACAACCTGGGCCCAACTGTGCGATCATCTCATGACTCAGAAACAAGAAACGCTCTGCAAGCAGGGCTCCTTCAAATCTTCCAGGGAGGCACGTGTTGCAGGAGGTTCGGCTGTGCTCCGTGACAGTGATCCTCCAAAGGCCCCAGGAATAAGCGCCCATTCCCCTGCCTTGGCTCGGTTGCCTTCCTGATGTCGCCCAGAGGAAGAGGACGCGCGGCTGGGCGGCGAGGAGCCCCGGGCCTCGGGCTCCTCGCCCTGTGCCCGCCCCACCGAACTGTGCCTTTCTCATTTTGGAACTGTCATTTTGGGGGTCCTTTCATCCTCTGGATCCTTAAGATTTTAAATTGCCCTCACCACTTTTTAAGGTAGCGAATCTTAGATGTTTGTTTTTTCCTAAAGGTCTCTTTTTCATACTTTAGGGCAGGTCCACTTGTTCTTGAGTTTGAGAATTGACTGATCAAGTCGTCACTGGAACTTTCATCCCATGCATGGCTTGAGGCATATATTCATCCATCCATCCGCCCATCTGTCCATCCACCCACTCATCCAGTCGAACAGTGAACGTTTATAGAAAACTGGTTATGTGTCACAAACACAAGACCGGCCCTCATCAGGGTACAGCCTACTGGGGAAGAAAGATCCTTAATGAGGAAATATATAAGCTTTTTGCACGTCGGGCAGAGGAAGTAGAGTGCTATGGCAGACCACAGAGGGGGCTCTAACTTAGTTCTGAGGGTCACAAAGGTCTCCGTAGACAAATGGCGTTTAAGTTGAGAGCTGAAGAATAAGGAATCAGCTAGGTAAATGGCAGGGCTGATAACAAACCTGGCTCCGTCAGGAGAAAGTGTTTCAAAGAGTGGAGACAGCTTCTACAAATGACGCTAAGGCAGGAGGAAGTCCAGTGTTTTGGAGAAGCTCACAGGACAAACCCGCGGCAAGCAGGGGAGAGTTGGAGGGGAATGAAGGGAGAGAATGTTGGGGTCTTCCCGGACTTCATTCCACGGACAAAGGAACACCGTTGAAGAATTTAAGCAAGGGGCTGACTGGCTTTAGTTAGTTATTTCAATGACTGTCCTGGCTGCTGTGCGGAGAATGGATTGGAGGTAGTAAGGGCTGATATGGGGGCTGGGCTCTCCTAACCTAGCTACTTAGAGAGGTACTGGCCACAGTGTTCTGATTAGCACCCCTCCTGCTATGATATTTTTTAATATGCCCCGCCCCTTTTATCACCACTCCTATGATGTTAATTTGTGGTTCTTCAGACACACACACACACACACACACACACACACACACACATACATACTCTGAGGGAAAGGTCCACATCGTTTGCATCTTTGTATCCATTACTTAAAATACCAATTGCTGGCATAAAAGGTGCCCAACGAATGTTTGCCAGATTTCTGGCAAATGCAGGAATGCAGCTTAATCCCTCTTTAGACACCCTTTTGAAAGAATTTCCCCATTGAGGCTTCCCTTGACATGAGAATAGCAGGGGGAAGGGAGTAGTGCCGAGAACTGAATAAGGGGTCTGGCTGCAGCTTCCTGAGACCATTTCTCCAAGTGTAAGATGAAGAAGGTGGACTGGAGAAAGCCTGTTAATCACCCAGTTTTTGAAGTTGTATGACTTAAGGCACTGTAATACTGATTCAATCAAACATAGCCCTAACAGTTGGCAACCCTTGGCATCTTCTGAGTTTGTCACAAAATGTCCTTTGGGAGAGGGATGTCAGAAAACCAGGACTGCTTTATTGTGGGGTATCACCTTACTCCCTGCTGGTCTGGAGGGTTAGGGGAAATGAAGTAGCCCTTTGGAATGCAGGGCGACCTCAACGAGAACGAGAAGAGAACGAGAACGTCAAAACCACTTGAGGCAGGCATGCTGCTTCCAGAAGAAGGGCAGAGGCAGAAAGAAGGGATTCCATTACGAAGAGAGAGATTTGTGTTTTGCTTTCTTTCCCTTCAAGAGAAAGAAAGGGGATAAAAGAAAACAAGACCTGAACTTTCACATCCCAATAAGAATTTCCTGGTATTTACAACACGTAAAATAAACTCTACCCCCACCCCCACCCCAAGAAAGGCATTTTTGCTACTTGGGCAATGTGACTACTTTGGGGGGAAAATACGGTCTTTCGGTTCCAGTATGTAGATCAGAAAGAACAAAAGAGCGACGCAACTTTCTTTCTTTTTAAAAGAATTATTTACCTCTTAAGGGAAGGAAAGAAAATTCGAGAGGAGACAGGCAACCCTGTCGGGAGTGCGAACTCGAATAAAATTTCAGGGCTGCGTGAAAAGTGCCTAGGTAGGTACGTTGTTGTTGCCCTGCTGGGACTCCAGGACTGGGCAGCTTTCTTAAAGGACTGCGATGGCTTCAGCGGAGAGAGCTAGATAACCTGTGGGCTCCTGAGACAATCAACAGGGACAGACAGAGGCGGACTGCGTGCTTTCCCAGACGTCTGGGGGAAGGCAGAAATACCTTGGACCCGTCCCCAGCTTCCGCCAGTTTGGATTCTAGAGGGCAGGCACCACTGATGGAGCAGGTCATGAGGACAGACAAAGGAAGGCGGCGGGTCACCTTGTCCTTATGATCATCGTTTCTCACATCTGGGAAACCCTAACAGTTTTCATATCCATGACCCCATTGGATCTCCACTGGATCCTAACCTGAAAGAGGCTAGTGGGCTTCAGAGAGTGCTGGGGTCAGAGTCAGACCACTTAGACATCTGGGATGTGCCTCTCCTGAGACAACTACAGTAGCCACTGTTTCTCCTCTATGAATGTGCTTTCCTTATGCCTCCTCTCACCCTTCCCATGGTTATTACAAGGATCAAATCAAATAATGGATTAGAAATTGCTCTGTAAACTCTGGGAAACTTGACAAATATGAGATAACTTGCGCGCTGTTGGAGACAGATAATAAATGTTTTGCACATTTTGGGGTGAAGGCACACTATATTAATGGTAGCCCAAAGATTGGATACTTGTTCAAGGTCCCATGGCTTATCTGTGGCAGAATCCCGGGTCTTCACCCAGGAAGAGGTATTTCTAGTGTGATCTGTGGTTGCTTCAACCACCATGGAAATTCAGATGAGAAGGAAACCAGTGGGAAGTAAATTTATGAGGCATGGTTCATAAATCATTAGTGTTCATGGAACTCTTCAGATGTAATCTTTTTTTAACTCACAAAATAGAAAGATGTTCCCAAAACCTATTCATGGTAAGGGTGATCATACAACATTACAGAATATTGGCAGTACATGGTCCATGACCTAAGGAGAGGCTACACTGCAAAGACATAATTCTGTTGTGTTTCATGGGTTTCTCAGATTTCCAGGTAGACTGTAATATGTGATCATTTTAGAATCCTGTGATATAGGGAGGAAAGGCATTTTTATTTATTCTTGTATTTTAAATGCAAGACCTAAGACCTTAGGGTGTTCAAAGAATTTGTCTTAGGTCATAATACCTGTTAAGTGGGGAGTCTAGGGTCAGACCTGAGTGTTAACACTTTAAATTCTTATCTCCACCTGCTAATGCCTCCAGCTACTTACATTAAAATTTGGGCAAATGGTTTGTTTTGCCGATATTGCAGATTTCCTGTAGATTTCTGGAAAAGAAATGGGAAGCCTTGTTCTAAGCAGTCTTAATGTGGCGCGAGGGGTGGGGCCCTCTAGCCTAACAGGCTGGGTCCTGGAAAGCCGCTGTCATGGTCTTGGGTAAGTCAGTGCCTTCGTTCTCTGGTCTGGAAGATGAAGGGGTTGGACCAGATACATGGATGAAAGATACTATAATTCTAAACTTTCCGGAAGATGGAATACGGAGGACAGGAGTTTTTCTTCATAACACGCTGGCTCTAGTAACCCACTTTATTTTGTAGAGTATTTTAAAATTTTCCGAGGACATGCCATCTTATTTCAGTCACCCTGACAACAGTCTTTAGAGAGGTTGGCCGGTGGGTGATTTTTATGGCTCCTTCTGGCCGTTTTTGCCTTTCTGTTTCTTAAAGGGGCCTAGCCTAGACCCTCCTCAGGGACCTGGCACTTGCGATGATCTCTGTGACCCGCTCCTTCTCGTCACTGCGGCTGGCTCCCATGTCACTTCCTCCGAGGGGCCTGCGCACATGCCCTCAGTGAAGATACCCATGGCCCTATTCTCCATCAGAGCGGTTTTATTTCCTTCAGAGGCTTTATGCCTGAATTATGAATATTATTCATTTGCTTACATCATTGTCTACCTCCCTCCATGCGGGGATTTAAATGCCAGTAGAGCTTTTTCCCTTGTTCTGCATTGTGGACCAAGCACCCAGACCAGTGCTTTGCATGTAATAGAACCTTAATATCTGTTCACTGACATAAACATCTTAGGAGAAATTTAGCCTCTTGATCAAGATTACATAGTCAGTGAGTGACTGACCTAGGACTGGAATTCAATCTCTCTGCTCCTAGTTTACTATTCATTCCATTTGATATTATGCTGCCAAAATGTATGCATATTTATAGCGGGCAGTTCCTGATAACTTCTGATAAAATGTCGAATGATCCTGAGGCATTGATGTGAAACTGAATGTGTTTCTTAAGGGAAATGAGGAAATCCCCGAGGCTCATACCTTTCAGTTTATGATAACAGAGCTTTGTAATCTATGCGCTTTGTGTGTTCAACATCAATCACCGCATATTAGTTTAACTCATTTTTAAAGGAAGCTTATTTTAGGAGCCCTTGCTATATTTCTTATTGACGACGGTTGCATTTTCGCATACGCAAACCCACCGTTGTGCGCGCACAATCACAAGAGAACGTGAACCACAACACATAGCTTAGATCCCTGGTCAGACTGCAGAGGTTTTCTCTCTGACGGAAGCGCAGAAGGCTTCGGGCGTGAGCCATAAAGTTGCCGGGACCTGGCTGTTGGCTCTGAAATCAGCTTCAGAAGTTGTAGGGCAGGTGTTTCCTCGAAAACTGCCTTTCCCTCAGTCACCAATTAGGAATCTGTGAGTTTCTTTATGAGAACTTATGTTGGGAACCAGGCAGAGTTGGGTGTCACCTAGGTTCTCTCTTAATTACCTCCTTTATTTATGGCTGTATGAAGTGAATTGCCTTGAGTTTTTCCCACGTCTTCTTTGCCGAGCATTAAGGAGATCCCTCTGGAAGAAATTTGTTGGGGGTGAACAAGGTTGTGTTCATTGACCTACCCAGTCTCTAAGCTTTCTGGGATCTCCACTCAACTTTCCCCTTCCCTATAGAAACCAAATGTTAATCAACCTGTCATTTTAAAACCATTGCCCCATGTCCTTTTGAATTTAGGTGTCATTATTCCCCCTCTGTTGTCCCTTTATTGATACATAACGTACCCAACAGCACGTGACATTTCCGGTTTGGGCTCAAGTATGATTCTGTAAGAGGACAGACAGGTCAGCACTGACTTTTTCTCTTATGACTTTCGTGACTTGTCAAGAGTTTTTGCCACTTTGGATTCTGTCAAAAAGTCACACCAAACAGTCACATTGTCCTATAAGTGTACTGCAGTAACCCGCACCCTAAATCAAAGTATTACATGTAGCTTTGCAAACTAAGCAATTTTTTTTAGCTCTTTCCTATTCCTCGTCCAGTTTCTGAAGAATTTCCTATGTTCCCCATTTTTATATATGACCTTCTGTAGTTTTTTCATGGGGAATTTCTTCTTCTAGACCATTTCCATCGATGAGCCCCACTATTGATTTTTCAGAGAGGCCACTTAATGAGATGTGTAGAGATATGCGCATTTGCCTCACCTTCATTTCCGGTCTCTAAGCCGGCATGCTGTCTGTGACACAGTTTGCCTCCATTCCTTGGAAATGCAATATTTTAATAGTTCTTGGTTGATATCTTTTCCAGAGTTTTTGAAAGCTACCGAGTTGACATCCTGGATTTTCCCCATGTACATGCTTATTAACTCACAAGAAGAACACAAACATCCTAGACTTTTTGGGTTGATATTGACATCAGCCTAGACTCAGACCCAAGTTCTAGCCCACACAGAAAATGGCAGCCACATGGTTTGAGGGCTCTTTGATTTTTTTTTTTTTTTAGAACTGCATATTGTCTATATCACACATTTATGGCACTGCCGTGCACTGTTACGTAGTTGTAAGTAGAAGTCATTGGCCCAAACGGGGACGTGTATGTGATACAGAAATTGGAGATCTTACATTTGGACAGGTAAGGCTTCATGGTAGAGACCAAAGGAAACAGACAAGGTGAAGACCCCAGGTAGGACCCATGAGGAGGAGAGAATGGGTTTCAAGCTTTAAGACAATATAAACTCTGACAAAGAGAATCTGTGCATGGGAGAAGGAAAAGATTTTTGGCATCAGTCAAGTATTCCCTTAAGATTTGGGGTTTGCTAACCCACCCCCACACACGAATACCAAATGCAGTGGTGCGCAGGGTTGGAGAACCACAGGGGACCTGAGGAAGGAGGGGCTGTATTGACTTTCACTTGATTTACTCAAGCAATTGAGTTTGTCGGGGAAATGTGATCTTCTCCATCAGCTGTCATGCTGAGATGCTCCTGTCAGGCTGTCAGGAGCTTTCTGTTTCTGATCCTTCTCTCAAATGTACTGTCTGTTAGGAGAGCAGACGAAAGAAGCTTTGGGTACCAAGAAGGAAGAGCATTTTGAGCTGTTACCTGGGAATCAGTTTACAGACTTCGAAGCCCTGTCAATTTAATCCTGATGGCGTGTAGTAATGTACAAGGGACAATAATGCTTTTGAAGGTAATTTAGATTTCTCTCCTTAGGAATGATTTTATTTATGAGGAGATGAGCATGAATAGTGCCAGGATGAGAAAGGGTGATGCAGTGTAGGCAGGCTTGTTTCCTTAGTTATGGTGATATAGCTTAATTCAATATAGTACGGTCACAGTAATTGGAGGGATATTTCATTTACATTGCACCTGTCAGCCTGAAGTGCTTTTCAGAGACTCCACAAACAGGTACTGCTCTTCCTCCCAGAAAAATGCCGCTGAGTTAAAGATGGAACCAAGAGATGCCTCGGAAGTCCTGAGCAAGGTACACCCCTGAGCGAGCTATTGCAGTAGACAACTTGAGGACAGGCACCCCTCACTTTATGAGACAAGTGGGGATTAATGAAAAGATACGTAGAAGCAGGTTTTTTTTTGGAGGTCAGTTAAAAAATTCCAGCACCTTAGGTGTTGGCCATTTTAAAAAAGTATGGGAAAGTCCTTGCTTAAGAAAGAAAAAAAACAAAAAACGAAAGGCTTCTTGTCATATGAATAAAGACCTTCGGATTTGTCCGTTGTACTCATTTGGACCTGCATACGTTAGTGTTTGGGGTTTTGTTTTGTTTTGTTTTGTTTTTCAAGGCAGGAGTAGAGCTATGCTCTAAAGATCAAGGATAAAGGGCAGCCCCAGAGGATAATTTTCCAGATGATGTTGGGTGGAAAAAAACCTTCAGCTCACCCTTAGGATCGTGGACTCCTAGCTTCCGGCTGGCCCCTGGAAAGCACATCGCGGTGTTAGAGAGAAATGGTGTCAGTTCTCCTGAGCACACGTGAGGAAAGGCTACCCCCTCTAGAAACTCTCTCCCCAGCAGCAGGACGGAGAGGTAGTGGGCAGGGTATGTCTTTGGGGCCTTAGCGACGTGGAATCGCTCGGTTATAAAGCAGTTCCATTTTTAACTTTTTTGAGGAGCTTCCATACTGCTTCCCACGGCGGCCGCACCGGTGTGCATTCCCATCAGCAGTGCACGATGGCTCCCTGTTCTCCACATCTTTTGCAGCACTTGTTGTTTGTTGATTATTGATGATAGCCATTCCAACAGTGTGAGGTGAGATCTTTCTTTGTGCTTTCTTGGTGAAGATCCCACTGAAGGTCTGTTGGTATAAGCTTGGACGGCTGAAGCCATTGGCAGAGTGAGGGGACAAGGGCCTGGAAGCTGGCTCTTGCTCTGAGAGTACTCCCTGGGTCTTCAGGTCCTTATCTTTGCAGTACTTCCATTCCCTTATGCTGTCGTTTGATCTTCTAGATACACTTGTAAGAAGGAGCAACATTGTCTATGGAGACGGCAAGCACTCAGCATTAATTTAATTAGTAGAATGATCTGTCGTAAAAATGATCATTTAAACATGCGAACCGTTTGCCCCTCAAAGAAACTTATTTTTCCCTGTGTTTTAGAACAAATTGCTGACTAAAAAAGTCTTCTATCCCTTGGATCTAAATGTAGGCAGGGGTAAATTTTTGTCTAGTGGCAGTGGCTAAGAGGACACAGGATTATGCACAGGGCAACAGGGAGTTTGTCCCTGCTTTAACAAAAATAGCTCTGTGACCTTAGAGAAACCACTTAACTTCCTTGTCCCTCCACTTTTCCCTCTGTAAAGTGAAGAACAAAATGGTTGTTGGGGTACTTTCTAGCTCAACGTCTGTAAGGTTCTAATATTTAAAGCTGCACCAAACTCCCTTTATCTAAATAATGTTTTCTTCCCGTGTGTTTCAGCAAGTACAAGCATGCTTTCTTGAATCTGACTTTAGTTTATAGGAGAATGTACAAAAAATAGGACAGGACCTAAGTGTCGGTCCAGACAGTGAGTGGGGGGCCACTCAGCAGGGTTGATCTCTGGGCTGTGTGTCCCTTTCACTTGAACGCCCGTCGGCGTTGATACTCCTATTTGGGCAGAGGTCTGTCTCCTCCCGCTCCTTTCTCCTGTTTTTCTCAGCTTCCCTGCTCAAAAAACAAACAGAAGATTTTATTTTCTGGTGATTCTCTGTTCTTATCTATTAACTGAGAAGAAGGAAGTAGGATGGGCACTGTGCTTTGAGCAAACTAGGTCTGTTCCATCTTGCACGCATAGTAAACTCACTCCTCCCACATTCCTGAAATTTAGCAAAACCAACTCTGACACGCCTGGTTTATGTTAGTTTTATTTCAGAAAGTACTTTTCCACACTGATTCCTCCTGATAAGGCCTGTCCGGAGCTGCTTTGCCGGCCCCAGGAGAGTCAGAAGTCATTGTGTGACAACTGTGGGATCCAATTCACTGGACAAACCCAGGAATGATGTAATTTACCCAGATCTATTCTTTAAACCAAATCCCCACCCATTATGAGATTCGCGCCCCCCTCCCCACCCCTTATCCTTTGAATCCTGGTAGCCGCTGCCCAGATTACAGTTCTGTGATCTCTGCAGGAAGAGCAGGCTGTGTTTCATGTGGAAGAAAGAGCCACATACCCCACTGTCAATTTTTCTTATGATTATTTTTGCTCCAGAAAGGGGAATGTGGGTCCTTTTGGCTCAGCTTAAAAAAACAACAACACAACAACCATATTAAGAAAGCAGAAAACTTCTCAACCAAATCCATTAGTTTGTCAACAAGTGTTATTCTGTTCTTTCCCTTTGTTGGGCCCTTTGAAAGATGAAAAGCAAGTCTAAGGTACCGCCTCCAACTGAGCAGTCCCGCGTGGACTTGTGTGTACAGAGATTTTGTTTCCTGAGCAGAAGGTATTTAATCTTTCATTAATTTCCTCATTTTGATTAATCAAAGCCAAGCAGAACTTCTGATCCGTGAAGCCAGTGTTGTTACACTGAGGCTCTGGAAATCCACACCGAAGCTGTTTTACTCAGCGTGGGCAGCCTCGTCCCCAGGACACATAAGATTCCACTATGCTTGATGGGTGGAGGCCCACGATTCATTCACAGAGGTGTGGGGCACGGCCTCTCAGCACTGCCTGCCCATCAGAATCACCCGAGGAGTGTTTAAGAACTAGGATGTCTGCATCTGACCCCCTAGGTTTCTGTTTAGCTGGAGTGGGGGTACCGCCTGGGCACGGGGGCTTTTAAGAGGCGTGCAGGCCAAGTTGAGAACTGCTGTCCTGGGGGCTCCCAAATCCCTTGATCAGACTTGCCTCAGAGAAGTTTACAATTTGTTTGATGAGATAAAATGCACATCCCTAAAAGACACTACTCTAACAAAATGTGAAACCCTGGACACCCTAAGAACATGCGTTTCTTCAAACACATTTGTTTTCAATAATGGATTCATCCAGGGATATTGAGTGAACCCCTAGTGTGGGCCAAGCGCTGCTGCAAGCCTTGAGGGTGGAAAGGGGGCAGAGCTGGTGGGGGCTCTGCCTTCATGGAGCTGACGAAAGTTCACGGACAACTGAGGCAAGTAGCCTAGGGAGACCTGGGGACCAGGGCACCCTGCAGGTGGTCCTGGAAGGAGTGGCGGAAAAAGCAAGGTCGGGAGGGGCCTTTCCTGGGACTAGAAGGTGGGTGGGAGAGGTGACCCTCAGCCACCATAGCGCAGAGGGGCGTTGGACTTTCCTGAAGCACCTTGTCTGTGACCTTGCTCTTTCATAAGTTTCCTAGGAGAAAGTACACAAGTTTTGGGTTAAAATATACGGATTAGGAATCTTCAGGTCCTTCAAAGAGGATCTCACACATGCACTTTTGAGTGAATGTTTTTCCTATTAATTCATGGTGTCAGGGTGAGACACTATAAAATAGTGGTTTCAATCAGGGGACGATTTTGGCCCTCCCCCCCCAGGGGATATTTGATAATGTCTGGAGGCTTTTGTTGTTGTTGTTGTTGTTGTTGTTATTAGGACTGGGTGGAAAGTGCTCCTGGCTGGCATCTAATGGGCAGAGGCCAGGGATGCTGCTACACAACCTACAACGCACAGGTCTGCCCCTACAACAAAGGAAGACCCAGTTTCAGATGTTAGAGGGGTGGCAGCCACGAAACCCCGTTCTAGAGATCAGAAAGAGAGATGGAAGAAAGGCTTCATTCGGGATATTCCTCTTCCTGTGATGCCGGCTACTGCATGCATGCCTCTCTCCACTCAGCAGACACACACACACATGCACACACTCCCACACACCTGCACATGCTTGCACCAGTAAAACATGTAAATTGGTGCTTTGTGGTCCCCTGAACAGCCCCAAGGGAGATGTCATCTTCTGGGGGGGGGTATATTCAGGTCCTCCACATCTCCCCCAAGCCTCACCCTTTCCCTGGGCTTTCAGCACTTTGAAGAAATTCCCATGGAGGGGAAGAATTGCTCCAGGGTTGCCACTGCAATTTCCTGCTCAGTTTTCATAGCAGCTGGGCTCCTCCCTGTCTAACGCTGAAACCGAAAGGTTGATTTTTTCCCTCTTGGGGGCAAGAGAAAGTGAAAAAACTCCTCCTTGTATATGTAGAACTTCTAAATAAAATTTTGGCTCAAGTTTTGAAAAGCACAGGATGATGTCAACTGAGGTAGGCTGGTCCGTTGCCCTGCCGTGGTGCCTGGGAGGAAGCAGGAAGCCTTTTACGTCACTGCGTCCCCCTCTGCCTGTGGACAGGGCACTGGTTTAGAGCCAGAAGCCTGCACTCGAATTCCAGCTCTGACTTTCTTAACCATGCAATTTCGGGCAGATCATTTCATTTTCTCTACCTGTGCTCCATCGTCTGTCATCTGGAAACATTCTGCTTTTTTGGGACCTGGGGAGCATTAGATTTAACGTGTGTAAAGTGCCTGATACATAGTAGGTACTTAACAAATGGTAGCTTTTACGATGTCACCTGAGAATGGGGAGGACAGGGCTGGGGGACCTCCGACGTCCCATGCAACTCCAGCACTCATATACATTGTCATGTTGGGAAGTAGGGCACATACCTGGGTTGCGGGCCAAGTCCCCATTAGGGGGCGCTCGAGAGGCAACCACACTTTGATGTTTCCCTCCCTCTCTCTGAAAATAAATAAATAAATAAATAAATAAATAAATAAATAAATAAATAAATAAAATATATTTTTGAAAAAATAAGGAGAAAGGGTTTTGTATCTGTGCCCAACAGAAGCCGTCAGTGTCTGCATGTGTCCCAGACGGTGTTTAGGTCACATCAACTTCCCTGTGCCTGGAAGGGGCAGCAGCAGCCAGGGAACCAGGCAAAACGGCCTGGCGTCTGGCTAGGAAACACAGTCAGGGCCGCACCTGAGCCCACCTCGTGGGGAGCACGCAGTGTGGCCGACTTGCTCCCTGCCAGCGCCCGATGGCACGTGGACCCCCACGCTGCCCACCGCCACCTGGACTGCCTGAACCTGTTGCCCACATTCCTCCTTCCTTCCCCCTGCCAACCGGGCAGCAGGATGTGTTAATTGCCTTCTACCTGACCACTTCCCCCTCTCGCCCTGCCTCCCGTCTGCACACCACACCTACAAAGTAGGAAAATCCTTTTTGATGTTGGCTGATGTTAGAAGTTCACCTCCCACTTTTTTTCTCCTTCCAAAGTTAGAAGAGCCTGGATGCCACACACGGTGTTATCTTGCTCTGACTTTGAAGAGGAATTTCTCCCCTTAGGGCTCTATTCCTGGTGCAGCATAATCTAAGGGGGGAAAAAAGTTTATCCCAGGGAAGCCAAATCAGCCAAGAGTTATTCAGAGTGTCTGACTGCCTGTTATATTTAGTAACTACGCGGAGGCGAGCTTGAAGAATGCTCAGAGCCTTCCAACGAGTGGCTCTCTTTGATTCCGTGTGGTTATTTTGGGTGGCCAGATGAAGAAAGTGTCCCTTAGCCCTGTGCTGCTTACCTATTGTTACTTGGCCGTGCTGGAACAGGAGATAAAGGAGAAATGCAGCTACAGACTATTCCAACTTAGAATTACAGACTGGGATTTTAAAATTACTTAGTGTCCAGACTTCCCTCTTTTGCCATTGAACGTGTTCAACCTGACCTCACTTGCGCCTCTGAACTTCAGTTTTATCATCTATAAAATGAGGCAACTGGGCCTGGATGATGCTCCAAACCCTCGCTGCACATTGAGGTCATACGGGGAGCTTTGACTGTAGATGTCGTGGCTGCATGACCAGAGATCGTACACACTGGCACTGGCATTTTGTCAGCGCTCCTCCCAATTGATTCGAATTCGTAGCTACTGTTGACAGCTACTGGGCCGGATCAGTGCTGCTCAGAGTGTGGCCCCAGGCCCAACAGCGGCCACAGTGGGAACTGGTTAGAAAAGCAGGTTCTCAGACCCCGCCCCAGGCCTGCTGTGGCTGAGGTTTGGGGCCAGCGATGGGTTCTGTCCAGCTCTCCAGGTAGTTCTTATGCGTGGAAAAGTTTTCAAAGGAGTAGATTGGACAACTTTTTAAGGGTTCCTACTAGGTTTCACAATCTATAATCCCATAAACAGCTTAGATAGGCTATAAGACTGAGCAAAAGCCACACAGCTGGCTAAATCGGTGGTGAAACCCTTACCGGAAAGTAGGTCTTTGAACTCTGTTCAGAGCTCATTTAATTATCCAATTAGGAAGATGTTTAGGATTTATGACATATTTCTCTCTCCCTCTCTCTGTCTCTCTGTCTCTCTCCATGTGTCTCTGTCTTCCTGGGTTTAACTTCTTATGGGCCACAGGATTGTAGAGAAGATGGTATTTTTGGTTCATGCAGTGCAGGATATGTTATGAAGAGAAATGATTTTTTTTTAATTTTTAGGCATGTGTGGTAAGGGGTGAATTATCCGTGAATTACTGGCCACTTTATCAGTTTCTATAAGTGGTATGACCGAGCAGTTTTTGTTGAAGTTGGTTGGCAGGTAAATATCAAGCTTGTAGGCAAGTCACGGTTTGCTGAGTGTGAAGGGGGCAGTGGGTGAGGCCAGCACCTTTCTTCCTGGACACAACTATAATTTTCTTAGTGCTTCGTGACAGTTATCTAGGATAGCGGGCCTCGTGTTGCATTTTGCAAAGTTAATTCACTGTCTGTAGTGGTTACAGCAGTTTTAAAAAGGCGTTCTTACGCAGGGTCTAGGGTAAATTTTAGGGGTGAATTTCAGATGTATTAAATAATTTTAGCCGATTGTTTGAGAGATTCATGAAGGGGCTGCTCTCTCAGTACTCGACCACCCAGAGGCAGAGCTGGGACTAGCACCTTGGCCTCCTAACACACAGGCTGAGGTATCATGAGTTAGGAAGATCAGAGGGGACTTCCAGGAAGACTTGAACCTGCACACAACTGGGGAGATGACGGAAGGCCGTGAGCTCAGAAACCACAGGCTCACCGGGCTGGGGGAAGGAGCCTTAGAGATTTCCCAGGCCCACTCTCGCTTTATAGAAACTGCTGGAGGTCACTGGGACTGAATTAGACCCAGTCTCTGTGATGTCATTCTTACCCAGCGCTCTCTGTCTAGCACACCACATCACGTTTTAGTCACCAAGATAAATCATTGGAAGATGTGCCAGTCCTCTTCCCTTCACATGGCACCTCAGCCGTTTTCCCTGAGTAGGGGTTGAGACGGGAGGCGACTTGGGACCCTGCTCCCATGTTTTTAGGGATATAGCATGGGTGACAAAATGTTTCTTAGGGTCTGAGATTTATGTGTCACAATTCTTCCTTGGGTTGTAAAACAAGGAAACATGGATGGACACAAGATCTTCTAACTGGTATTACAGGCAGGGCGCAGGTCCAGTAGAGGATTATGACTTTCCCAGGTTTGGCAGAAGTTCTGCCCTCTGGTTTCAAGAAAAATAGGATTGCCATGCTGCAGAAAAGCAAGACACCAACATGCCCTGGGTCTGGAGCACAAAATAGGGGTGTCTTATCGGGTGATGCCCTGATGGCAAGGGCATTTTCTTGCTATACTAGGAAACTTCTAACCATCCCATTGCTACTCCCCACTCAGCTCTTCCTCCCTTCGTGGAATACCATGACTTGTTCAAGGGCCCCAAATAATTGTGATCATTGCTGAAAGAACACGTGTGGTCTCTCAGTTGGTCAGCCTTAGATTCCTCTTGGATCCTCACGGTGCCACTGACCCCAAAAGGCCTACCTGTCATGCTCTGCTACTCAGTGCCCTTCAGACCAAGCCTTCCTCCTCACAGCCTGGCCTGGGTGCCTTGTATTTATTGTAGATTTCATTAGAAGTACAGGGTGGGTGGTGGAAATTTCAAAGAGGCAGGGGACCAAGAGTGGCAGGGGAAATTGTTTTCCTTATCTGTGTCTCAGTCTGCCTACCTGCAGATTCTGGGATTTCTGAATTTGTTCATTGGCTACATTCAAGGGTGAGATTATCTGATGAAAACCTGAAGTGCAATTTTGATGTGGAAGAGCAGGTCTATTTTTAAAAGCCCAAGAAGAAAACAACAGTATTTCATGCTGACCCCACATTTTGAAAGACTGAAATCATTCCTCTGAAAATCACCATATCTATATATAAACATACACATACATGCACATGCCCTTACCTTGTTAAATGGAGCTCTCTGAGCATAGTCTCTTATCTTTCTAATTATTGGTACCAGGGAGAGATTATCAGGGACTTACAAGACGAGCAGAGGTTTGTTCCTGTAAGGAACGTCCCCAGACTATGTTTTGTGTTGGTTCCTGTGCCGTGTTTTTATGTGTTTCAGTTTTCTTTCTCACTGTCAGGATGCTCGTCTTTCTTTTTGCTGCTATTAATAAACATAAGCAGTTTTCCCATCAAACCAAGCTTCCAGTTGGTGCTTCTCATCTGCCACAGGTGAGAAACAGCCTAAGCCGGCTACTGAAACTGTGCTGAGCAAACGGAGTTCTTTCTCGTCCCTGGATCATCCTGTTCACTCGGCTTTGGAGAAGTCACTTAGGGACTATTTGTAAAATGAACATCGGTATTTTATGTACTCATTTTCCCTCAGGATTGTGATCCCTCCCGGGACCCCAGAGGAAACGGGAAGAACCTTCTATGCGATGCAGTTAAATGAAGTGTTAGGGTTGGAAGGGCTCACCGGTGTCACACTGGAGGAGACCTCGGGGTAGTCTAGACCCGCGCTTGTCCACCCCTGACTGCGTGTGCATTAGGGTGACCTGGGGACATGTGAAAACACAGATGCCTGTTTCCTACCTGGAGGGGTTCTGATCTGGGCTGGGATCCCAGGATCTGTATTTTTTTAACAGTTCTTCATGTGATTCTAATGGCAACAGGAATGGAGAACCAGGGATCTCATGCTGTCCTCTCATATTACAGATGAAGAATATTGAGGCCCAGCGAGGGGAAGTGACAGACAAGATAGCATTGTCTCTGCTGATCGTCAGCCAGCAGTCATACAAACGGTAGAAAGCTGTTATGATAGCCTTCTTTAAGTGTAATCTTTCCTTGTCCAAACAGCTCTTACCCCTTCAGCTTTTCCTTAAGTGACCTGACTCCAGGGTTGGTGTCCCCAACGCCTCCCAGCCCCACACACACATAATTTTTATAAATTGTGGGATGCTCTATAGTGACAAACTAATAACTTCCTCCCTCTTTCTCTTTTCCTCCTCCCCTGTCCTTTTCTCCTGGACTTCCTTCCACTTGAAAGGGGGGTAAATGAGGTCTCAGGAATGCACTTGCTCAGTGTTACTGCCGGGACTCGATATGCTGGTGATACATTAATTGGCTGGGGCACTGCACGTTCACAAACAGGTTACAGGCCGATCCTGGTGTGTGTTAATGTTTAACCAGAGATGCTCAGCAGTGGTCTCATTTGTGGCCTAAATGTAAAGAGAGAAATGTGGTTGACTTTATTTTTATAGATGTTTTCTTACTTTTTAGTGTTGACATATTGGTTTCAATGCCATATGTCAGCGTATTTGCTATGAGTTGTCTCACATATGTTGAAAGTTTTGGATAATAGCATTTACTACAGAAGTTCTAACTCCTAAGCCTCAGTGTATCCATGTTCATATTCGTGTTCTCCCACATGCCTATATAACTGTATATGCTGTAACTTCCACTCTGTTATTGAAATCGGGGGGTGAGATCCATTTTTCAGTAATCTCAGAGACGCCCCGCCTCATTCCCCGTTATCTGGAGGGGACACCCCAGACCGCTGCCCTGACACCAGCCACGACGCGGCTTCCTCTGTGGCCTCCCCATCCAGGCTGAGCAACAGACTCAGACTCAGGATTTCCCGGCATTCTCTTGGCAAAAAGAGCAGCTCTACTTGGGACTAACTCCCAGCTGCAAAGCCCAACCCTGGTCTTCCTTTGAACCAGAACCCTAGGGATTGGTGCAAACAGAAGACGAGTGGGAAAAACAGTGTGTGACCCTCAAGTGCTGTGGAGGGGGAGGGAGCTAAATTAGTATAGCGGCCAGAGATTTTTCCCCTTTTGAATTGAGAACACAGCATATTTTACCCACAGTTCTACTTCTGCATGGGGTTCCCATACTCTCCTTCCCTTTCGCCTCTCCCTACCCAGTCCCACCCTAGATCAGGAGCCGCTTGTTTCTGTGATCCTTCTGACTGTGAGGTCCTAGGGATTTTTCTTCCTCTGAGTCCACACACAGCACGGAAAGGTTGGATGACTGTGTCTACTCCTGGGGATGGTCTCTGGTGAACTCATCTGAGACATTCACAGCTCATCTGAGATCTGTCATGTGATCACTCACACTTATGCTTTTCTGCTAAAAGAATATAGGACCCATACATGACCTGTAAGCCATGGACCCCACCCCCCTTTTCTTTCTAAGAAAGATACACATAGGCACAAAATGTTTTATGTAATATCAAGAGATTCATGGGCCAGACTCATAGAAGGTCCGTTAACCACAAGATAGGAACTCTTAGGGGAGGGGGACATGGATGGTATGTTATCCTCCCCAAATATATCACAGTGGTGAAAACATAATGACTTTTAAGACATAGCTCTGAAATTAAAGAAAAGGAATAGTGCTCAAAATCATAAAATCCAAGGATCTCATAGATCATTTAATACAATCCATTCATGTAATAGACAGGAAAACTGCTCCCCAGAGAGGGACGGTACCTCCCTGAGGCCCCAGTGAGGTTAATCACAGAAATGGGACTGAACTGGGGTACCTGTCCCAAAGTCCTCTTTTTCTATCAGTACAATAAAATGCCTTCTTGAAAAGTGAGGTTGACTTTTCTAGCTGCTTCTTGGATTTTTGCTCACTTTGAGGTATAGGGAGGTAGCCACGAATAAAGCCTATATACCCTGAGGTGAAGAAGAAAGAACAACAATAACTTGATCTAAAATATCACTTCCTTTTTCAGAGAAAATACATCATTTTTCAGGCGTCAGGGGCTTACAGCAAAGGTACCTGTGGGTTATTGGGAAACCTCTAGTCTTCTTTGATGAGGTTCATCTTTGTGAGGACTGTGTGAAAGCCCACGCCCAAGGCTGAATTTAACATGTACCTTGGGAACAGAGGCCACCACTTGCTTCCCAGCTCTTCTTTGTCCGAAGCATTTGGGAGACCAAAATACCTCTCCTTTATCTCCTATTTGAGGGCCTAAGATCTGAGCAGTCAGTATCTGGAGATAAGTTTAACTCATTCAAAGTCAACCGCAGACTTAGCTGGAAGTCAACTCATCTGCATTTTGCACACAGGCCCCGCTGACAGGTGGTGCTGAGTCTCTGCTGGATTTTCCCCATCCTCTGGTTCCTCAGTCAGCTAACCGATCAGATGCATGTGTGTCCTGAAAATGCCATAGACAGTGTGGTTTTATGTGTTATTTCTCCGGGTTCGGGAGGCTGGAAGTCTGGAATCGGGGTTCCAGCATGGTCAGGTTCTGGGAAGGCCCTCTTCCAGGTTGTACACTGTCATCTTCTCATATCCTCTTGTGGCAGAAGGGGCGAGAGAGCTCTCTGGGGTCTTTCTTATATGGACGCCAATCGCCTCCCAAAGGCCTCATCTTCTTAGTGCCCTCACTTGGGGGTTAGGCAGTTGGATGTATGAAATGTTCCAGGGGACACAAACAGTCAGCCCATACAGGATGCTTACTGGGCTACAGCTGCCTGTTTGCCATTGTGCCAGGCACTGTGGACCAGGTCGGGGCCACCAAGAAGCATTTATGTATTGGAGAAGTAAAACCGAAACCTGATGATTGGTATTAACACAATTTTTATTATTATCATTCACATCAAAGTGTGCTCCCCATAAAAGCTTAAATAACCAATGCAAAATGAAGGGCTAAGACCCTTGGTGTTAGAATCACTAGGTGTGAAGCAAAGAAAGTGTGACCGGGCCTTTGCGCAGGTGGCTCCTTCTCCCTGGGATTCTTCTGCTCCCTCCTCCAGCCTCCTACCAATGTCTCCCAGCCAAGCCTCCCTGCATCTGATGTCAGCTTAAACACCGGTGTCTCGGGGAAGCCCGTCCTGACTGTAGGTCCCGCAAGCAGCGGAAATCACAGAAATTCAGGCACTCACAGAAACACATTTTCTACTGGCTTAGATGCGTCCCATGTGCACTTTTTTGCACAATTATGTGCTCAGTGCAGTTATGTCACTTTATGTCCAGGTGTGGGCTGGGTGTGAAGAACCCACCAGGATGGCTCTTGTATCCCAAGCAAAGTGATAGCCGAGAACTGTGATAACCCTGGGCTGGAAGTGGGAGGAATGGCTTCCCAGAGTGTGTGGGTTTGTGGGGGGCAAACTAGAGATCATGAGAAAGCTGTGTTGGAGGAATACTGTAGGTTAGGGGACGTAGCCAGCCCGACGTAACACAGCAGGGAGGAAGCTTGGACAATTACACTTCTGATCCCCTTTGCCTGCTTCCCTGTGTTGTCCCAAAGGTGCCTGCCACTCTGTGGCTGAAGTCATAGGGAGAAGCGACCTGAACTTTCAGCCCGTAGAGGTCAGGGTTCCCGGTGGAGAGCAGGGTTAGACCTGGAGAGGCACATGCAAGGTGTCCAGCCCAGTGGGCAGGTCACACCAGTCTTCTTTCCTTTTAGCTCCTTTTCAGGCCACTACCTTAGAAACTGAGGAAGGCTGTCCACAGCTGACGAATCATTCCCTACCACAGTTAATATTTACTCTCCTTTGGCTGCTGGCACCTTAGGCACCAGGTGTGCCAGGTTCAGGGGACATGCTCCAGCAGCAGGGAGATGGTCAAGACTCAGGTTGTTTGTTGTCGGTAGCTCCCCTGGCCTGAGGGAGGTAGGTTTTTACCTGATGCCAAGAGATCCCAAGGCTAATCATTCACCAAGTTGTTCCTGTTACTTTCTTAGCCCAACAGAAAATAGAGTTTGCCTTGGGAGCCATTTCCTTTTGATGTTTGGGGAAAGTGATGCTACTGTTGTTTTATTTACATTTTGTTTTGAGGGCAGGGAGTTCTTTAAAAGTAGCAATGGTTTACACTAGGATCCTGCTTACCATTCTGTAAGGATTTCCATGTCCGTTTTATGATTTGATCTTCACAACAGCCCCTAGAGATGATAGGCATTGATAGAACAATCAAAATGCAAATAGAGGAAAAGCTTTCAGTTTATATGTCAGTATATGGGCACATAATGTTCCACAGAGGAGCCAAAAACACAGTGGAGAAAAGAAAGCCTCTTCAATAAATTTTGCTAGGAAGGTTGGAGAGCCACATGCAGCAGAATGACTAGATATTTGTTACCCTACACAAAAATTAACGGAAAATGGATCATAAATTAAATAGAAGACCTGAAACAATAACTTACGTAGAAGAAAACATAGCTACTGAACTTACGAACCTTGGTCTGAGAGAAGATTTTATTAATTTGACCTCAAAGGCAAGGGAAGTAGAGGCAAAAATAAATGAATGGGACAATATCAAACTAAAAAGCTTATGCACAGCAAAAGGAACTGCCAAGAAACAAAAAGGTGGCCACTCCAATGGGAGAAGATACTTGCAAACAATACCTCCTTTAAGAGGCTAATGACCAAACTATATAAAATGAACTCACACAGCTCAACAACAAAAAAAAAAGGGGAACAATCCAATTAAAAAAATGAGCAGAGGACCTGAACAAACACTTCTCATGAAGACATACAAGTGGCCAACAGAGATATGAAAAGATGCTCAACTTCCCTGGCCCAACTTCATTGGCTGTTATGCAAATCAAAACTGCAGTGAGATACCACCTCGTACCCATGAGACAGGTAATAACAAGTGTTGGAGAGGCTATGGAGGAAAAGGAGCCCTCCTTCACTGCTGGTGGGAGTGTAAATTGGTACAGCCACTATGCAAAACAGTATGGAAGTTTCTCAAAAAACTGAGAATAGAATTACCATGTGACCCAGCAACTGGGGTATCTACCCCCAAAATTCAAAAACATGTATTCGGAAAGATATATGCACCGTCATTTTCATTCGGCATTATTAACTGTGGCCAAGACATGGAAACAACCTAAGTGTCCTTCAATAGATGATTGAATAAAGAAGATGCGGTACATATATACAATAGTATACTACTCAGTCATAAGAAAAGATGAAATACTGCTATTTGCAACGACGTGGATGAATCTTGAGAATATCATGCTAAGTGAAATAAGTCAGATGAAGTCAAGAGCCATATGATTTCACTGAAGGCAACAAATGAGAAAACAGGACAGACAAAACAAAAACTCATAGACATATATATCAGTACGGCGGCTACCAGAGGGAAGGGGGCTAGGGGAGTACAGTAAAGGGAAAAGGGGGCCAAATATATGGTGATGGAAGATTTGACTTTGGGTGGTAAACACACAATGCAATACACAGGTGATATATCAGAGAAATGTATACTTGAAACCTATATAATTTTATTTACCAATGTCACCCTAATAAGCTCACAAAAATTTTGTTTAAAAATATAAATAAACAATTTCAAAATTGCTAAGGACTATAAAGCAAAAGTGCCATGAAGGTCAGTGTAGTGAGGACAAGCACTGCAATGAAATGATAAAGACAGCGGAAGGAGATGGGACCAGAAATGGAGGGGGCACCTGCCCCAGTCCCTGCTGGCCAGGCGAAAGATTGCTGGCATCTCTAGCATTAAAACAATGGGAGCCATTGAAGGGTTAAATAGGGACATGACAACATTAGATTTGCTTGTAAAGGGATCCTTTCAGAAGCTCTGTGGAGGAGGGATGGAAGGAAGGCAGAGATATATAATGAGGGTATCGTGGTAGTTTGGGTGAAGGATGGGGATGGGGGATTAGATAGAAAATATGAGGCGAGTTTGGGAGTGGTTTTTGGGGCAGAAGAAAAGGACTTCCTGACAGGTGAATGCCTGCACTTGGGGATTTATTCAGTCGAAATACGACACGGGTCCTGGAACTGCACAGCCAGCTCAGCAGTAGAAGTTTTTATTCTGTTGCCAGTGAGGGGTGCGTTTGTGTGTGTATAATTGTGTCTCAACACTGGTACCGTCCATGTTCCAATGATTCCAAAGGTTTGGGCATATTCTATATTTTCGTTTAAGCCAAATATTATGCTTGATTATCAAGCTTGTCATCTAAAAGGAATGAAATGTGGGGAGGAGGATAATTTAACACATACTTTTCAACAGTTCTTTGGTCTTTTATTCAGTTTGCATGGAATCCAAAAGGAGCACTTCCCACAGTGTGTTCGTTAAACTGTTACCTTTCTAGGCGGACTCTAAAATCATTAATGTATTTATGGGGAGTCACCCAGGCTGGAAACGATCCATTTCATACATCCCATAGACAGCGTGCTTCTCTTGGCCCTTCGGCCCAGCCTGGGTTAAAGGAACTAGACAGCTAGTAAGTGAACTCAGACCAAGGTGAGCTCCTCAGCCCACCTGGCACTTGCCGACTCACTTCCTGCCTCAGCTGGGCAGGAGCGATTGGCACATGCCAGCCTCCAGGGAGTGTCCTGTCTGAGGCCTAGACCAGGGCAGGCACTTCCATCACTTTTCCCTGCCGGCCTCACTGGCTCTGTATCTTTTGCTGCAGCACAGACACAGCCCTTCTTCCCAGGACTCCGACTTTCTCCACGCTAGTTTTGGCTTATCTTTCCTGGTCTTGTTTCATGGGAGATTTAGCCTCTGGTTTGTAAATAAGGAGGTTGCTTCTTGGCAAAAATCTTTGTGCAGATGGCTTTTGTCCCAGGAATTAATTAGGGAGAGTCTACTGATTATTCGTCAAGGTGTGCGGGACTGGGAACTTCAGTGTTACGAAAGCATCTGACTATGTGCAACCAAAGAGCAAGGGAAATTTTTGCTTCTTCAGTCTCTCCCCACAGGGATTCTCTCTTGCCTCTTTTCTGCTTATCAATACCCTATTTATTCTTCAAGAAAAGAGACCCTCCTCAGAAAAATCGCCCAGGGCTTCCCAGATTCCAACCGCCCCTTCTTCCCTCAATGTTTATTTTGAGCCCATTCATCCGTCCCCTGCGCCACCTTGTGTGACTGTTTTGAGCACAGATCATAACCAGACCTCCTCTAGAGGGGAGGAAATGGCGATGTGTGATTTGGGCCCACAGAATCTGACCAGCATTGACTCATATCCAGAGCAATGGCTCACCGTTATTGAACAGGTCAAGCTCTGTTGACTTTCTAAACTATTCCCGCTCCAAGCACTTCTCCTGTCTGGTGCCAGCGTTTTCATTTCTTGATGATAATGTATTCAGGTGGTAATTTGCCAACCCTCTTAACAGCCAAACTTTTTTCCAGTAAAAGGCAGCCATATTCCTCTGGCATCAGTGGGGACCTGTGTAGGGATTTCTGTGGACCTGCTAGGTCAGAGGGTGCTCGAGCAGGGACCGACCAGAGAGCATTCTTCCAAAGCCCAGAGCTCCGTGAGGAGTTGCAGTGAAGACCAGCACATCAGGGTGTGTTCAGGAGAGAACACACCGCGGAAGGTCAAGGCTGCTATTTACTTGCAGGGTTGGAGGGTGAGGGACATCGTTAGGAACCAGGAGTAATGCCCTTGGTCTTCTGACAGTGTTGTCCTGTTGTATAGCAGACCAGGAAACTGTTCGTGGCCACATCGTTTATGCTGAAAATGCTCTTCTTTTGTATGTAAACACCGAGGAGTTCTGTCCTGTGAAGGCCCAGGCCCTTGACAAGACTGCTCTGGGGTAGGTGGTAAAATGCCTCTTCAGGACTGAGCTGCAGCTGCCACAGTGGAGCACGAGTGCCTTGAGTTACTTCGGAGCTAAATATAGAAGGCGCGCTCACGGCGGCGGGATTGCATCTGCTCGGAGCGCGGGACTTAGGTTGTCTCCGCGGATGCTGTGTCCAGACGCACGCCTTCTTTCCCTCTCCTGCGTTCTCTTTGCTTTCAAGTTCTTTTTCTTTTCCTCTTCTGACTTTCTGATTTCCGCCCCTCCCCATGCCTTAGGTCTCACTTTCCTCAAGGGCGAAAACAAGGAGTTGGACAACTTTTTTGGTAACACTCTTAAGTTCTCCTTACTTCTCCTCCTTCCTTCAGCCTTATTCTTTCCTCCTTAATTCATTCTGTTCTGTTCTTTACAGCCCTTTACTTTTCCCTCCAACTCCTTCACTCAATCCATGTCTAAACAGAATATATTCATTAAAAGAAGCCTTCTTATAGGCTAGGTATGATTTACTGCTTTCAGGGAGAAGACTCTTCACAGACATAGATAATTGTACTTCTCTTCATTAATTCGTGATGTCTTCTCATGGTTTGCTGGAAAATAACCTGGAAGAATGTGGAAAAATGGCATCATGTTACCAGAATCTTTTTTCCTCCACTTCCTTATCCATGAGCGACTTTGGCTAATCAGTTACTCAGGAAAAGAAAAGAGATAGATTGTAGGATAAGTAGATTGTCTTCAGCCATTCATACCTCTGGGCGACCAGTTGCCTGGGTGTGTGCCATTTTGAAAAAATAGGGGCACTCAAGACTAAGAAAATGGACCAAAGTGGTATAGAATTAAATGGATAAACCTCATATGCCTTTAAAGAAGGATATCTATATATGCATACACACACACACACACACACACACACACACACACACACACAGAGACACACATTTGTGTGAGTCCGGTTGTCAATGTATTGTGGGTAAGAAGAGGGAAAAGAAATTAGTTGACTTGGGCCATAGGATAACACCAACTAAAATGTTCTTAAATGCCCGTTATGAGATATTGTACTTTACTTCAAATCAAGTATGCCTTATTTCAAGAAGCACATATTTTCCTGAAAAAGATGTACAAAATGAATTTTTGCAAATTAAACTGTAGAGTCAGTGGAGAACCTGGGGAAGAACATTCTGGCAGAACATTACGTGTAAAATGGGGTTAGAATGCTGTTTAAAAGCAATCTGGTAGCAAACTTATTTTGTATGGACTGGTTTTCATGTCTGGAATTTTTTTTTCCTCTTTTAATGGGTACTTTTAAAAAAATAATGTTTTTACTAATGGATCTCAAAAGTATTTTTGTACCTCTCATGGCCTGCAAGAGACTCTGAAGTTCTGTCCAATGTGTGGAAAGCAAGGGCCCATAAATGTGACTCAGCTTTGCCCCAAGCACACAAAGGCAGAGCCTGAGAACTAGAAGGCACCTTGAGGATCATTAAATCCGTTCCTTTTCTTTTTAACTGGAAAAAAAACACACAAACCCTGAGCTAAACATGGGGTAGTCGTGATCTTTGCTTAGTGAGCATCGTCCTTACGCTCTAATTGCAGCCTTATTATGGGATGCTCTTATGTAGCCTCTGCAGAAACCTGAGCCTCGCCAGGCCCTGTCACTTATCAGTCTGCACGACTTGCTTTTCCTGGGAAGACATAATGACACATCACTAATGATTGGAAATCCCTTTGAGGGCCTTTGGCATAAGCTACTCCGGAATCCTGGCCTCCCCCGGGGGAAGTGCTGTGTGGGCTTTAACTCCTAGACTGGGTATTCTCCCAAGACCTCAGCTGTTTGCCGTCCCCACACTCTGCCCACAGAACTAAAGTTTGAGGACAACTGATAGAAGGAATTTCCTCTCTCCAGGGATTGTAACGTATTAGAGATTTTGAAGGTGAAAATCCCTCAAGACTTCAAGTAATGAAATAATAAATTAATGGAAGTATTTTCAGTATACAAAAGTCGACATTGGAAACTTGGGTAGAGAAACCTGTTCGAGGCCTCCCAGGCACGTGCCTGGGGTGTTGACTTGCTCTGTGCGTCTAACAGCTGTCGGGCACTCACGGGGATGGCTGTGTCCGTGTGTGTGCACGTGTGTGAGTGTAGGGGTATGCGTGCGCATGCACACTTCCCCCTCCTTCGCCTCAGCAGCCTGCCAGTTTCTTGCCCAAACCCTGTCCACTTCACGAAGCCAATTTGGGCTTCTGCAGAGGTGACCTGGCTGTGGACATCTCTGCTCTTTAACTTTTATGATGTTCTGTTGGCCTTACATCTTAGTGTGGATTTACATAGTCTGCGGAACTGTTCTTTCTTCATTTCAGCATTTACTTTTCCTTCTGAACTATAGATCGCCTGTTCCATGATGATGTGAGCTGTCTTCTTGATTTCCCCATAGCCTCGGCGATGCCACGAGCTCAGCTCCACGATTATAGGGTTAAAGTACCTTGCGCTTGGGCATCCAAAAGAGGTTGGTTGGCCCACTTGTTGATTCAACAGATGAGTTAAGTGAACACTTACTACACTCGCCAAGGTCAACTGGATGAGGCAGTGATAGGGCTGGGCGGGGAACCAGCTCACCTAGCCTCATTCCTCTGCACTAAAATGCAAGTGTCTGAACTAGGTGCCAGGGCGAAGGGCCGGCAAGTACCCCCATGCTCAACCTGAAAGTATGCTCATTCATCTCAAAGTCATGCCTTAGCCCTTCTCTTTCTCTTTACCCTGGTTACACAGTTTTTAATATTTCCATGATCCTACAGTGTCATACCTGTCAACACGTCCATGTGTGCAGAACGTTAAATGAGGGGAATGCCATATTAGGGAACTGAGAAGAAAAATTTTGATGTGGAAGGAGAGCTGATCTACCTGTGAGAAAAGCAAGAGAACTTCATTCATTTTTTTAAATTGTCTTTTTCTTACAGGTAACTTTCAAACACTGCTTTTGTGTTTTCTCAACGCCTGTGAACCTGTCTTCTGCCACCAGCACACTCTAGCAGAAGTGGTCACAGGAGCTTGTCCCTTGCTAATGAAGGATGTTTTGGTCTTCTACATCTTCTGCTTTCAGGGAAAAGTTAATTCTAAGTTCCCTCTGTTTCTCCCTCTGTGTCTGTCTTTTTTTTTCTCTGTATGTGTGTGTCTCAGCATCTTTCTCTCTGATCACAAAGATCTCTATATATCTATCTAAAGATATTCATGTCCCAGTTTGCTTGGATTTCCTCACTTACGTGACTGCTAGTAACACCCAAACTCTAAAAACGCTGAAAACAAGCCTACATCTTTTCACCGAGCTTCGTTTTTCTACTGTAGGTCTGTGCTCATGAGAGGAAACTTCTTTTCCTGGCAGTGGAACTTTAATGCCATGTGGGGAAGACTCAGTTTGCCGTTTCCTCACCACTTTAGCCATGTCTTCTCATCTTCTTGTGTCTGACCCCTACCTGCAGCTTCACCCAGCCCAGACAGACAGCCTCCGCCTTGGGATCCCGTGATCAGCCGCAGTACACCCGAAACAACCAGTGCTGAACTGGGCGCCGAACTGTTTCAAGTGTGTTAGTGGTCCCTTCCTAACCACACTGTGGGCTCTGTAAGGCAAGATTAAGAATCGTGTATTTTCTTCGGTGACAACTATTTTGCATAGCGTGATCTTGGCAATATAATGTGAGTGGAGGCCGATCGAGACTCAGAGCACAAAGAACGGTATATATTAAAACCATGTTTTATAGCTTCTGTGTATCTCTTTTTTTCTTGATTGTACATTTACATCATAGATCTATGATGTCCACTGATTCACTGATTTCATTTTTCCATCTTAAGAATTTATGTATTTTTGGTTTTGTTTTCTGGTAAGATGTTAGGTGCTATTCCAACCAAGAAGCTTTTTAAATTTGTTTTACTCAATTTAGAATCATGGGACCTTTTCCATCCTGTCTTAAATTACCCATGCACCATCATAGAGACATTTTCATTCATATTTATTTGGTGACTTTTTTTTTCCTTTGAGACACTAAGCCAAGAGTGCTTGGCAGTTTCATTTTAACTTTGAGAGCCAAAAAAGCCCCCAAATGGTAATAACATGAAATCCCCTGGGCCAGTCAACATTTTATCATTGTGAATTTATTTGCTGAAAACCCTTTATGCCTCCTTGCTTAATTTTTCAATTATAACCCGATGCTGAGGAACTAGTGGGGTCACTCATTTCTGAAAGATTTATATTTCTAATTTAGGGTACTCTTCACAGTGCTCCTGCTGGAACCCAGTCCTCTCTGTGGCCTGAGGGGCCCCTTGTATCAAAGGGCATGAGCTCAGGGCAGCCACTCAGAAGGAACTCTAAATAACTGTCACTGTTTTTAATATTTCTTTTTATTGCATTTTCTTCACAACATAAGTTGTTTTCCATATTTTTTGAGTATGGCTGTAACCAGTTTTGGCAGCCACAGATGTTATTTCTGAATCCTCCTTGAGTTATCTTGACCTTCTGATTATAAAAAGAAGATATGGATCCTTTGGGATGTGACCACATGGTGATACGGAAGAAGTCCAGTGTTAAGACAGAATACATGTCTAGTTTGCCCCAGTCCCTCTATTTCTGCTTAAAGTCAGAGCCTCTTCAGCATTCACCGTTTTGCCACCTGTAAGAGCTACAGGAGATCACACGCTGGGAAATTGAAGCAAATCAGTGATATCACTTAGGAGTGTTAGGCAAGGCCTAAGGGAAAGAGACGTTTGGGTTGGATCTTGAAGGACAAGTAGGCCTTAGCCGGTTGAAGATGGCATTCCCGTTAGGGCGTGGTGGGATGAAGGAATCACAGGGCTGTGATGATACAGAGGATGACAGCTTGGGAATGGGGAAGTGACATGCTCTGAACCATGGCAACTGGGTCCTGATGCTGACAGGTTTGGAACAGCAACCCAAGGAATTTGGACTTCTCTCTCAGGGCAAATGGGAACCATCAGAGCTTAGAAATAAGGCAGTGGGATCCTCAGATCTGCCCATCACAAAGATGTTTTCAGGGGCAGGATGGAGACTACACTGGAGGTGAAAGACACTGAAGACCCACCAACTCTCTGGGGGCTCTTGCATTTCCAGTAACCACACCCTCTCAAGAGGTAGCAACAGCTTCTTTGTTAATTACTCTTTTGCACTTCCCTTACAGCTATCCACAGCGCTGTAAATTTGTTCTCCTTAACAATCCTGATGTGGGGGTGCCACCTGTCTCCCGTTGAGACCCTGGATGGTGCACCCTCCTTCACACTTCCTTATAATAATTTGTTTCTGCATTTGTCTCGCCACTGGCCTTGGTACACCCAAAATGCCGAGGGCCTCCGTGTGTTGTTCATTTCCAAGTTATCACTAGTACAGCCGACTAAGTTGCATTCGTAGCATTGCCTTCACCGCCTGGGAGGGTCAGGGTCAACCAGAAAGCCTTGAGAGGGGAGACTTGAAGAGAGCTGATCAGGATCTGCTCGTCGGGATATGTGGGGAGAAACGACGTAATTCTAAGACTACAAGAGCATGTGTTGACATGAAAGTGAGAGAAACCCATGCAGGGGCCACAGAGATCTGCTTTCCTGGAACACGCGGTGTGGGCCCTGTGGAGAATCAGCAGGAAGCACACTTGGGAAGCCCTGTTTCCCTTCTAGAGCTTATTTCCGTTTCTAATTACATTTGACCCAAGCTAATCTTAACAGAGTTTAGCTGACCCTTGAGCATTGGCTCTAGGAAGTCCAGAAAAGAGGTTTCAGAAACCGACCAAAGGGAAAAACATTTCCAAAACAGAAAAGCATTGCCACTAACCAGCTTTTTGTGAGTAACTGAGAACTGATACAAATCCTTTATTTTACCATCCTAACCAATGGCTCACAGGATGCAAATGCTGTGCAAACTAGGATTAGGGATCCGGCACTGGTATGTGATATCCAATGGTGCTGGTTGCTTCTGTGTTTTAATTGTTGGCAGCAGAATCCTGAAAAGTATTTTTCAGCATAAATATTTCCACTGGCCCCAGTGCAAATATTGTATTTGCCAACTGAGGTATTGGTTGGTTCATACAGAGGTAGTAAAGGAGGATGGGACAGGAGTTCCCCGAACCCAGTCTTTTGAAGGGGTAAGGAAACGTTTGGATGAATCCAAGTACTCTGACTTTCAAAACTGCAATTAGATAATCCTAGAAAGACAAGATTTCTTTTTATTCTCATGCAAAGGCAGCTCCAGGAGAAACTAAAAGTTCATGAAATATATTCCATAAATATACATTACTCTTATCTTCTCCGTTTGGACCTAACAGGTCTCAGGGAAGAGCGATGTGTGTGTGTGTTTGATTCCTGATCTCAGGCTTTAAAAGGAAAAGTAACCTGCCATCCGGAAAGACTCCTTGCAACCGTGAGGGAAGTGGTCATAAGGGGAACCAGCCTATAAAAAACTAGGTCATGGAGTTATCCCTGGCCTATAGCATTTTGCTGGATCAGGAAGATGCTCTGTCAAGCAATTTGTCCTTAATGAAGTTTCATGTTACCACGAATATCATTCCTTGAAATAAGAGTGCTGTCTCTCATTGGCCACAGTTCATTACCCAAGGGTTTAAGAGTTGGGGAGTGGGGGAGTGGGGCTTTGGGGTGGGTGGAGCAGAGAAAACTCACATCCAGGTGTTAGGCGGCATGATTCATGGAAGGTCAGTCTACAGTGAACATGAGAATCTCCAGAGCCTGTAAGTCAGTGGTATAATTAGCAGGTTATGGAACAGAAACACTCAGAAGAACCCTTTTCAGGAACAAATCTAACACAGAGAGCAAGAGTCCCTATACCCTATTAGCCTAGCCAATGTTGGCACTGACCTTGCCCTCCAGGCCCCCATCTGCCCTATCGAAAGGAAATTGCCCTTTAGCTTCCTCAAGGGCTATTTTCTTCCCCATTTGGACAGGTCCCCATGGATTTAACGGATTTTATCACTACTTTTGTCGGAAAGGAAAGCTCTTATCCTGGGTACCCATTTCTTTGATTCACAAAATAGCCCCATATTTCCTATCCTCCCAATACGTATTTAACCTGCTTAATTTTTCTGTGAGGCTTCTAAAATACACAGCAAGTGACAAGGAAAAGAAAAATCAAGATTTGAGACTTGTAACAACCAAATCCGAGTCCCAGTTCTCTCTGGCGAGTATCCTCCACTCAGCATCCACCTGAAACGGAGACATTGCACCAGATATTGTAAAAGTTGCGTTCTCAGTTCTAAAATGATGTAATTTTTAAGGAAGGGGACTGAAAAGTGTACTAGAACCTCTTTATAAAGATGGAGGGAGAGTCACCTTATATATAACATTGGGCCAAAAGAAATGTGCCCCAGCCTTCCTGGTTTTCTGGTGTTCATTCATGATCAGACTCAAGCAACATTTCCAGAGGAGATGCCCCCCTCAATCTGGATTATGAGGGGGTGGCACTTGCCAAGGTTTTCCAGGCTGTCACTGCCACAGATGAGTGAATGATACTTGATTTAGTGATTGCAAATGAGAATTATAATGCCTTTTGCTTGCTAGTACATCATGTCCATTGGGGTTTGGGAAGCAGTTTTATAGAATTTTACAGCTTAAGGTAAATTTGCATGTAGATCTTTCGTTGAGGGGATGAGAAAAACAGAAGTCGATGTGGAAACCTACAGGCACCAATTTTTTTTTGGCTCAGAAATACAAAGAGGAGACATTTAAAGCCTGAAGGGACACTGGATAGCACCTAATCCAGGGAGCAGGTGATAAATCCCTTCAAGTGTCATGCAGAACTGTATTCACATATGAATTATGTGCATTTTCTGGGGGAGAGCCATGTAAATTTCAAGATTCCAAAAGGGATCCGGGATGCAGCAAAGGTCCCCTGTTCTCATTTTTACAGACTAGAAAACCGAGAATCCAGGAGGGGAAGTGCCTGAGAGCCCATGGTTCTTCTCAGAGCCAGGATTTGAACACAGACTTCTTGAAAACCATTCTGTTGTTTATTTTTCTTGGGTCTTTTGCTGACAACTTGCTGTCAGATTTTAGACCAGACCTTAAATTTGAAAATTTTTTGAATATGCAACACACTTCATTTATATATGAAAAGACAAAACCAGTCTAGCAAGAACATTTCTAACCTGCAGTCTTGACCCATCCACCCATTCTAACAACATTCACCTGGCTGTGATGTTTACTCAGGCACACACACACACGTGCACGCAGGTGCTCACACATACATGTGCGTGCATATTCACATGTAACTACCTTAGGTATGTCCCTGTGGCACTGCCTCCCATTTGTTGCAAAAGGCTGAAAAAAGCCCGACCATTATTTTGCCTCCCACAGTGCAGTCATATGACCGTGACTATGACCTCTACCTGCCTGGGTGTGGAGTGCACGTGACCATCTAGGACTTGTATTTTTGCAGTACGGCGTTCACCACGTCTGCTGAAGATACCAGCAGACCTAAGAAACGATAGGAGCAGAAAGCAATTTTAAAGTTGCCGTTAAACCTTCACATTGACACCGAATGTCGGCCTCAGTCTTTCTTCTCCCTACCGTTAAAGCAGCACAGCAGCCCATGCCCCCAGGTCGCGGTACACCCCTGTCACAGCTCAGCATCTGCAAGAGGCCTCTGGTCATGACCTGCTGGCGGGCATTCTTGGGGTAGCTGACCCAAGTGTTGGCCTGGGCATCGGCCTTTCACGTTCCTCAAGACCGGCACGGCCCTGGCTGGTGTAGCTCAGTGGATTGAGCATCAGCCTGTGAACCAAAGCGTCGCCAGTTTGATTCCCCAGTCAGGGCACATGCCTGGGTTGCAGGCCAGGTTCCCAGTAGGGGGCGCACGAGAGGCAACCACACACTGATGTTTCTCTCCCTCTCTTTCTCCCTCCCTTCCCCTCTGTCTAAAAATAAAATAAATGAAACCTTTAAAAAATAATAAAAATTTTTTTTAAATGTTCCTTTAAAAAAAAACAAAGACTGGAATGGCAACTTTTCTGAGCTGGACAGCTGGCCAGTTCACAAGAGAATAATAGCTGGACGTGGTTCCTAATTGAAATAAGCTCTGGGAGGCCCAGGCGTATCTGACGGGGCAGCCCGAGCAGCTGCCTATCAACATCCCCAGGGTTCGCCGAGTTCAGCCTTGTGGGAGGCTCAGAGGAGCGGAGGACGGCATGGTCATGGGGCTCGTTGGAAACTTATGAGTAAGCCTCTGCAAGCATTGCTCTTTGCCTCTATTTTCCAACTTTTCCATCCCCTTGGCACGCGCACACACACACACATCCCTGCAGACCTTAGGCCCTGTGTCACAATAGTGGTCTTATTCCTAAAATTCTGGAATACATTTATTTTTTTCAAATTCAGTCATTTTTGATCGATGTACAAATCCTTCTAGACACCTATAATTTAGCTAGAATTCTGATTGATTTTTAGTGCTCCTTGATTTTTTTCTAGAAAACAGTAAGCCAAAGGAAATGATCTCTCAGACCATTGTGGAGTGAATTATTTATTAAGTGAACACTACTTTTTATTCTCCCCATCATTGTGTCTGGGATATTTTTACACATGAGCTTGGCACGGTGTGCCGTCACTTGTATGGTGCCCAAAGGGATCTCCTGGTGCCTTGACTGAGCACCATGTCTCCTTTCCTTGGATGCTGAGTGGTTGCCTTTTCTGTGGCAACGTTGATGTCTCCCTCCCCAATTGCATATCGAATCACCTTCTGCCAACACCTTGAAAATCAGGTTTCTAGATGTGAGCTGGGATGAATCCAACAGGTGGACTGGACAATGACAAGTTGTGGGGCAGCGCTTCCAAGCATTTGTGGTTGGAGGAAAGCCTTAGAGTGCAGGGAATGCCACTCCCCAGCAGACCTAGGCTTCTGGTTGTTTCAAGGTTGTTTTCCTTAATGTGAAAGCCCCACAGACCAGGACTGGTACAAAGATGGTCACTTCTGTGGCATTGATAATGGGCGACTTTAAGAGGCCAATGACATGTTCATTTTGAGCCTGAGTTGCCCATAGAGCAGAGAGAAGGCGGGCTGTAAAGGCGCGGAAGGCACTAAATTGTTTTCCGAGAATCCTTGTCCACTGATAGTCCACAAACGAAACTCAAGTTCAGCAGTCCGCTCTGTGGCTGTCTTTTCAGGTCGTCTTTGAAACTGAGGCATTGCCATTGGAAGGTACTGAGTGATGATGGCTCATCTCTTGCTTGTCCGGGGCCATAAAAGCTTCTGGCCGCTGCCTGGAAAGGGAAAGGCTCCCGCCCGCCCCGCCCCGCCCCCACCTCTTTTCTAGAGGAAACTCTTCTTCACTATTGAGAGACCAGTGCTGGACAGAGATGGAGAGAAAGAAGCCAAGAGCCTCGTGGCTCAGCCATAGGCTTCACAGCCTCTTGGATTTCCTGCAAAGTGCGACAGTGTGACAGAGCTGAGCGTGTGCTAGACTGGGAGTAGGATGCCTGCTGTGCGATCTTGGACCTCAGTGTTCCCGTCTGTAAATGAGAAATTGGAATCAGCCTTCCAACTCCATCAGGCTCTACATTTCTGTGACTTTGCCAGTCATTAAAAAGGGAAACTTACACAGCTTTCTGTGCCTTCCTAGGAAAGAGAGAGTATGTGAGGAGCGATCCAGCTGGATTCGGTGATTCATTTATTCCACAAACACATAGTACTTCTACAGAGTGTACCGAGCACTCTGCTGGGATCTGTGAATGCAAGACTGGAGCCTTAAACTCGGGGTCCTCTGAGAGCTGACACCCCTCCAGATCCCATCTGTTTATGGCCTTGGGGATCCTGGTGAGCTTTCTGCTCGCGGGTAATCTCGAGGCCACCAGATTTGCTGGGGTGTTAGAATAGTGCTGGCAGCCTTGTCTGTCCGGTCAGACCTAAGTCCCTTGGTCTGCTTCCATTATTGGGTTCACATTATTGATCCAGTGATGAAGTTAGCAAGTCTATAGGCTGGAAATAGCGTAGTGAGTAAGGACAAGGGCCCTTGCTCTCCAGGATCTCCCAGTCTGATGAGGAGTGAAGGCCAGCAGGGACTGAGGAGGTGGCCTGTGGTGGGGCAGGGGCTGAAGGAGCAGGGGAGAAGCGCCAGCCCAGTGGGAGGGGAGGGGATGAGGAGAAGGATGGAAGAGATCGAGTAGTCAGAGAACCTCCCCTGGAAGCAGAGGATGAGATCTTTTAGAAGCTCCCTCTCGTTTATTGGACTTGGGCAACACTCTCTAAAAATATATCAAGGGTAAGACTCATGCAAAACCTGCACCAGATGTCAGGTAGTGATGATGGAAATGGAGGTTGCTGTGTGGGGGAGGAGCTCTGGCCCAAAGACATCAGACAGCAGACTTAACAGGGGCCTGACTGAAGGGGCTGCCTGAGCACCTCAGATGATAGAGTGGCTGTGACGTGTTCCCTGCCCCCAGGACTCTTGCCCTCTTCTTGGGGAGGCAGGTTCTTTGTCCAGAACCATGAACATTGAAAAGAGTCGAGTGTAGTCAAGGAGAAAAGCGGTGACTTCTACAGTGAGTTCCCTAGATGGTCAGGAAAATAAGTGTTTGACCACAGAATGAGGGGAAAAGGAAATGACTTTAGAGCCACCCAGACCTGAGTTTAGTTCTACTTCACAGCCTTTAGCTGAGAACAGAAAGACTTCAAGATTCCACATCCGAAAATGCAAAGTGAAGGAGGCCGTCCCTGACCTTTGGAGTTGCCCTGACACTTAGGCTCTAGGGATGTGGAGGTGGAGAGGCTCATAGGAGCAACTCTTGTTTCCTGATCAGATGATGATCGGACTCTCCACACTGCACATCATTCCTTTGTCCCCAGGATAATGGGAAAAAATTATCCAGAGAAGGCGCTGATTTAAAGATAGGCTGATCCTCCTCTGGTGCTGGGGCCATTCCTGGGTCATGACGTCCATCCCAAGCCTTGTTTGTCCTCTCTTTCTTCTTTCTTGTTCTTTCATCCCACTCTGCTCTCCCTCTTTGGTACAGAACTCAGATGCCTCCTACAGTTCCTTTACAGAAACTCCTGTTCTCTCCTTATGTGCCTGGGTTCCGGAAGAAGAGGTTACCTTGAGTCACTAGCTGGAAAACTTCTTGTTTTTATTCAGCCATCAGTCTTGCATTTGTCCTTCTGGATTGAGGTAAAGAAGAAGAGAGGCCGAGTGACGGAGGAAGGGGATAAGATTGCCTTTATGGACAGGCTCATGGTGGTCAAGGCGGTGGAAGTGGAGGTTGCCGTGTGGGGTTGGGAGGAGCTTTGGCCCAAAGGAACCAGGAGAAAATTTAATAGAAGGCCAAGTCCAAGGGCCAAGTAGAGTGCCTCCAGTTCCTTGCAGTTTTTAATAAGTAGGGTAAACGTTATTTATGACTTCTTTCACATCAAGAATTGGCAAAGCAGAAAAATTGCCTGTGAGCTTAAATGTTGGAAGATTTTAAGTGGCCTAGGAAGTAAGAGCTTCCAGCAATAAGCAGAGACTAAATAAAATTCCCTTCCTATTTGATTGAAAGTTTGATTAGAGGACCCGCATGGTAAGTCTTTTCAAGTCAGATGCATGTGAGCGGAAGCACGTAAGTCTTCAAGGAACAGACAGATGCAGGCTTGAACTCTGACCTCTGATATTATGCAGTGTACAGCTTGGTCAGCTGTACGTGATATTCCAGGAGGTCAGAATCTGAGCAGATTTTTTAAAGTATTGTACTGCATTTCATAATCTGGTTTGGAGAGGAGGTTTTCATGGCGGATAACGTAACATGAGCACAGGTGTGTGGAGGTGGCTGTGAAAATGAAGCCTATGGAATCCAGGGCCCTTGAATCCTGTTTAGCTGCACTTAGCGTCAGTTGGAATCTCAAATTGGCTATGTACTCCACCTCTAGTACCATAAACACACCGTGGGGCAGGGGGGACTGCGTGGGAAGATGTGGGATTCCTGGGCTTGACACATTCTGAGCCAGGAACTCAGGAATCCTGTTCTCTCCTCCAGTTCAGAAATCAAGCAACTGACTGGTACCTTTACTAAGCTTCTTGACCACTAAGGGATAATAAAAGATATAGTTCCTACCCTTAAGGATTTGTCTCTCTCTCTTGATGAGGAAACGAAATTAGATAATACACAATCTAATATTAAAATGTGTGGTAAATACCATCAGGACTTTAGAACTCTGAGATGGGGCTATTAGCAGGGTCTTTGAATTGAGCTTTGCACTGAGTTGGATTGGAAGGTACAGTGCTGTAAGCGTGGGTCTGTATCTACTTCCTAGGGATAAGGAGGGAGAGAGGGGCAATAGACGTTTGGGTTTTCCAGTAAGACTTATTCTGTTAAGACCCTCTGTTGCTGCTATGTACTTTGGTCATATTCTTGGGGCAGGGGTTCCAAACATCTATATCCTTTTGACACTACGTTTCCCCCCCACTTCTTTCAAGATATAATTGACATGGAACACTGTGCAGATTTAATTGACTTAACACTCTGTGCAAGTATACAATGGGATGGTTTGGGACATGTGTATGTTGTGAAATGTTTAGCCCTAAAGGGTTACTTAGCACATCCTTCACATCCCATAATTATCATCTTGGGGTTGTCGTTGTTATGGTTGACACCATTTTTTGATACTACTGATACTTGTTCTGTGTTCAGTATCCCTGTGTGCTTTGTGCAGCAGGGTGACAGACAGAACCCCGTGTTCAGGGTGTGGATGGAGCTGGGATCACACATTACAACACTGGTCAACCAGTACATCTCCATGGTTTTCTTTGAAGTTGAAACATATTGTTTCTGTTGCCAGGCAGGTGAGGAAACTGAGACTGAGACAGGCAACATGACAGCCTGAGGACACACAGGGGCCGGGGGAGGGGGGGGCCCTAGGGCCTCCCAGGGCCTTCTGTTTCTACATCTGTGAAGTGGCAGGCTTGAGAGGGATGACTCTGGAGGACCCTCTCAGCCCAGCCCCCTGAATCTGTCTAGTGCAGCTTTTCCTGCTTCCTAGCGAGTGCTTCCTCCTTTACACCAGGCTGTTTCTTTGGCTGAACAGAAGTGATTTGATTCCCCAAATCAATAAACAAATTAGAGAAAAAGGAAGGAGGAAGCCTGGGAACCAAAGGACAACAGATGAAAGAAGAAGGCCTGGTGGGGGGGGGGA